>JANHFX010004465.1:30401-75085 GCA_027560015.1 Chloroceryle amazona
AACTAAGCACTGCTGGCTATCAGGCTGTCAGGAGAGGGGTCCTAGCTTCCCGTACATCGCGATATCTTCCGGCCACCGGGCCCTAACTGCCAACATTTCCCCCCTCCCTATGCATAACTAAGTTAGCAAAAATACTAGTTCTATACTTTATAATAATCTTAAAATATATATATATATATATCATAAGCTTGAGCCAGCAACAGAGGGTAGCTTGCTTCATCTCATGTAAAGACAAAACCAATGTTGGTTGTTTTTTTTTCCACATGATAAGAGAAGATATAGGAAGAATCCCTACTCCCACAGCAACACACTTCTGATATTGCTGACTAGAAATAGTTTGCAGTGTCAAGCATTATCCAGAAAAGTATTAGGCTAACATGCATAGGCACAGCTCAACAATGGATGTGTTTTCTCTCCTAGGCAAAGATAACACCATCCAGTGACAAAAATAAGACCTATTCAGTTCAGTATGTGCCAAGGGTTACTGGACCTCACAAGGTAAGTTGTGTGTCAATAACCAGTATTCTCTTGCTAAATGTGCTGCTTTGCCGGTTGTTAACATGAGTCCCTGAGGGCTACCTGTTCACAGACAGTGTAATAGACACTCTGGGCATCCTGAACAAACAGTAACCTGATGTGGCCTTAATTTTCTCCATCTGGACTATTGGGCTGCTCCCTTCTCGAGGAGGGCAAGAAAGGAGTGTGTTGGGAGAAAGTGCATGGGCGTTTAGGTATCAGGTGCTACAGCTGGCTCCCCTCTCATGTGGGGCCACTTCTTGCAGCTTGTGAAGACAGTTTTGTGGGTTGTCAGAGAGGCAGGGGAAAGTACCTGGTTGTCTCTAAGACATTTCTTTGCTGATGATATGTATACCATAGGGGTTTTGCAGAGAAGTTTCTTCACCCAGCTCTGTCCCTAATTGTCTACAGAGGCAGGTTTACGATGGGTGCTCCCATTGCTTGGCACTTGCCTGAGTGGCTGGTCCCTACAGCCAGCCTGAAAAGATAAATTCAACTTCTGCTGCTAGGCAGTGATCTGCCTCTTATTGGCACATCTGCATTCAAGCATCCCCACTGCTGTGGCAGACTCTGTGATCAGTACCACTGTAAGGAGATGGCCAACAGTTACACTGCATGGACAGGGTAAAGTTTATGGGATGTAGAGTGTCTCATCTCCGAGGTATAGACTCTATGCTAGGAATGCAAGTGCTTCACCCCACACCTGGCTATGTTCTGGTGACACTGAGCTTTGCCTCTTGCATGCTATCTCTAGGTTTCAGTCCTGTTTGCTGGGCAGCACATCTCAAAGAGCCCGTTTGAAGTGAACGTTGACAAAGCCCAGGGAGATGCAAGCAAAGTAACAGCAAAGGGACCGGGACTGGAAGCAACAGGGAACATTGCCAACAAGCCTACCTACTTTGACCTCTACACAGCAGGTAAGCAGGATTAATGAGTGCTGAAGTCTTGCAGCTTCCTCAAATGTGAGGGGAACTAAGTCTTGAAGTTCAGAGGTGAAATAATAGCCAGGCTTCTCTGGAGGCCTCAGCTGTCTATGAAATGTTTGACGTACGGAGGTGAGCTGAGTCAGGAAGGTGCTAAGCGTTACAGAAAAACTTGCCATGAACAAGCTGAATGGCAGCAGGCAGGTTCCAGGCTGGTTTCTTCCCCTTCCCCCAACTCATTTTAAACAAGTATGTGAAATGCCCACCTCTGAAGGCAGAACTCTGAGAATACTGCAGATGCTTAATGTGTTCTGTATTTAGCTTTACAGAACAAATCTACTGCAGTGGTACTTTGGGTTCATACTTCAATGATGAACTGTTTTCAACCTCTATCTATTAGAGGGCTACTATCTTCATTAGGACATCTCTATCATGTGACTTGTCACCTGCTATTATGCCAATGCTGTAGCCTAGAGAAATGAGTCAATAAGACGCTACAAATGCTAATTCATTTAGAACAATGTGAAACTTCTTAGGGCAGTTACTTGGAAGTATTTAAACACCAAAAAATGCTGAGTAGCATATTTTAAATTGCCTTCTGCCTGAGGGTGCTTAGAAATAAAATTAAAAGTGGTTATAGTGAGAAGTGTTATGTTCAGCCTCTAATTGGGAGAGGGAGTGGTCTGAATCATGTAGAGACATGTCTGGCCTCTGAAAGTGTCTTGAAAACTGTTTTTGTTGCATGATGAGTTGAATAAAATGCAAGAAGAGCAGGTGTCTGAACGAAGGTGAATACATGCAGTCTGGCAGAGAAGGATTCTTTTCCAGGCCAGCACACACATTGTCTGAGCTCTTAATCTAAACAGCTTTAAAGCTTGGGAGGTTGAACTGACTGATGAAGTTGTGGGCTAAACTGAGATAAAGGTGCTGCGGGGTGGTAGCAGTAGGGTAACCAGGCTGTATGTGTATTCAGTACTATAATACTGTAATGAAACCCTGTGGCTGGAGCAGCAGAGCCCTGTCACTTTGGCTTCATGGAGATGCCACCATCCTGTCTTGCCCCCTCCCTACTTGACTGTCTGGTTCCTGTCAGCAGAGGCTGGATGTTTAGGCTGTGTGTATAAATGGTAGCAGAGGATGTCTGGCTGAACCCAGGCAGCTGGCTGTGATCCTAAATACAGTGCATGTTGCTGTGGGGAAGCCAAAGCTCAGCTGGGCTTGTTTCCTTTGCAGGTGCTGGTGTGGGTGATGTGAATGTGGAAGTGGAGGATCCTCAAGGGAGAAGCCTTGATGAGGTTGTAGTAGAAGACAAAGGCAACCAAGTCTACCGTTGCACCTACAAACCTGTTCAAGCTGGTCCTCACATTGTCAAAGTGACTTTTGCTGGGGAGGCAATTCCCAAAACTCCTTGCGCTGTTCTCATTGGAGAGGGTATGCTTCATAAAAATGCACCTAAGTGTAGATAGCCACTTTTCTCCGTGAATGTGATCACAGAATATGCTTGAATCTTGCCTTGAACATTCTTTGTACCTTTCAACATCTCAGACCTGATTCAGCAGGTCACCTGGGTACTCAGAGTAATATGGCTGTTGTTGCTAGACTTTCCTTTCTGCCTAGACCCCCAAACTTTAAGGTGCCCTTTTGTATTTTTTTTAAGTATTTTATGCAGCTATGCAGTGTCTTGCTGTTTTCCACCTTTGTCCTCAAATGACTATATTTACTGATTTCCTCCTTAACTGACGCCTAACTTGCTTTCTGTTCCATCCTTACGTGCTCCTATGCTTTTAGATCTCTGCTCATCTCTCCTGAGCTACCCTCCATTTGTGGAATTTTGGACTTCACGGCTAATGGCCTCATAGTTGGTAAGAGGTGTGCAGGATGCTCTGTAATGTTTGCTTTTTTTAAGCTTCTACCCTGCAGCTTATCCCAGCCAAAAGGGTTTATGGTTTTGCTGGGGCTGGGGAAGAAAGTTGCAAGCAAACTGAAGTGGTGTGTGACCCAGTCAGTGAAACTGGCTTAACCACAAGCTGCCTGACTCAGTTGTGTAAGGTCTCTGCGAGCTCTTCCCACTCCACCTCGGGAATGCTTCTGTATGCTCCCACTGAGTTTTCAGAGCTAGCAGATGGCATGTGATCTTCACTTACACCATTCGGTGTAGGATGTAGAGTGGTGTTGGCTGCTGCAGGGGTGAGGGTAAAACTTGGAAACTATTGAAATGAGTAAAAACCTAATGAGCTGCTTGGCAGACCTGTGCTCCTGCTGTAAGCACGGCGTGGTTTGGGAAAATGCATGTTGATTTTACACTGCTGGGAAGCTGTGATTATTTGTAGGTATCTTCAAACCCTTCAGGTCTCTGGAGTTGAAGACCACGTGATAGCTGGGATTGCATAACAAACTGTTTGTAAGCGCGTGTTACTTATTTATGTAGCCTCTCTGCAGGCCTGGAGAAGCACCTGGAGTAAAGGGATCAAGCGTAAGCTTAAGCTTGGCCATATGTAACCTGCTGACCCTACCCTTGGCTGCTTTGGTCTGCAGAAGGCTTGATGGAGTCGCTTCTGAAAGCGTGAACTGTGACAAGCAGGGGATTTTGACATGACATCTCTTAACAAAGCACATGCAGAACTCTGCTTTGCTAATAGCAGTTATTCAAGTTGTCTGCTTCTTAAAGAACAGCACAATAATACTGTTTACTGGGACTTACCAGCAAAGGCAAACTTCATCTCATGTTACAGCGTGCCTCTTAATGCAAAAGGCATCAGGAAGATCGTGCCTAGTGAATATCCGTATATGATATCAAAACTTTTACAGGGTTAACTGGCATCAAATTGGAAAGCAACAGAGTCTGCGTTTACTTGAATTCTAAAAAATAGCCCTTGCAAGGGTCAGTGTTGACTGGCTGCACTGAATGCTACTGCCTGAAAGTAATGGGACATAAGCAACAGCTGGCCAGATTCCTGTCTGTCTGTCTTAATGCTATAATGTTAAATCTTACACTGAAAACGAAGCTGAAGTTGCCCTAAGTCAACATTAAACTAAAGGTTGTTCCAGGCTGGTTTGGCTACATGTATGTTGAGAATCAAAGATGGTATTGATGTCTGAAATTCCCTTGCAGCCTGCAATCCAAATGCGTGCCGTGCCACTGGTAGAGGTCTGCAGCCCAAGGGTGTCCGCATGAGGGAAACTGCTGACTTCAGGGTTGACACGAGAGCAGCAGGGAGTGGAGACCTCAGCGTGACTATAAAGGGACCGAGTAAGTGTCCGGGTGAATTTGTGCTGTGGATGTGTTTTGGAGAAGTGGGGAAAGCAGAGACTGTGAAAAGGAAGAACAGTGTGGAGGTGGTGGCCTGATGGAACTGATGAGTTTTGTATTACTATAAAAAGCCAAATTTCAGAAGTGTTTTCTGGTGCTTTGTCTAGTGTGAAGGTTTTGATCTGCAGGTCTGGTTAAGGTCACACCTGGTTTTAGTTGAAAGTCAGTTAGCAAAACTTGAGAAAATCCATGCGTCTGCCTGCTGTGACCTCCAAGCTTTGAGTTCACATTGCATCTCCATCTGCTCTGTGGGAGCAAGTCAGGCTCCAGGGTCTCTGCCAGGGTGTAAATCCTGCTCTCATAAAACTAGGAATGGCTCAGAGTAGCATTCCTGTTTGGGCCCATGAGCAGGGGAGGAGGGGGCTGAAGGCACTTGTGGGCTGGCACGAAGACCTGCTGGGATCCATCCCTAGGTCTTTTGTGTCTCGAGCTCTGGATGTGGCCCTCCACCGAGAATGCAGCAAGCTGGGGTGGTGGGAGCACTGGCAGCTGCTGGCTGGTGCAGTGCGCTCCTGTGTCTGCCAGCAGCGGTGGCCGCGCTGCTTCCCTGGGGAGCTGCTGTGCTTGTGTGGTACTTGTGAGACGGTCACCTCCCCCCTGCTGGGCCGGTATTAAAAGGTGCATTGTATTGCCTTCACCTCCTTCACATGCACAATGCTCTGACTGTGTGGCTTAATGTGGCTGGGGGGGAGCAACAGAGTATCGATGCAAATTTTAGTGTATTAAGCTTTTTGCCCTAAATTCTTCAGCTTGAAGAAAATGAAAAATAGGCATTCCCTGCATACTTGTGGTTGCAAAGTCTGACAAATGTTAAGCTTTTTTGTTTTAACATATGACATGCATCATACTGCAGACTAAGAAAATAAAACACAAGGGAACTTATTAAATCTGGTAACTTAAAATACTTTCTGCTGTATTTCTTCTGGAAATGTTTGCTGTCTTTGTCCTAGAGGCCAACTAGAACTAACTTCCCTTCTAACCTGACCTTTTTTTTTTTTTGGTGGAAGAAATTTATTCCTGCAAGCTAAAATAAATATTAGAAAACATGAACTTGTCTAAGTAATTGAAGGCAGGATGGAAGCTGTTAAGTTTAATGGTGAATTGATCTTTCAACAGAGGGCTTGGAGGAGCTGGTGAAACAAAAAGGCTTTATGGATGGTGTGTATGTGTTTGAATATTATCCAGCTACCCCAGGGAAGTACGTTGTTGTGATTACATGGGGTGGGCACAACATCCCCAAAAGGTGAGTTAGAAGTAGCTTTTTATGAATTTTTATGAATTTTTGTGGGCTTTTAAAGCAATGCTGACCTCTGAAAAAACTCGGGGGAACAATGTTAGTGGCAAGCAGTTGCTGTGACAATTTACCTACAGCCTGGTTTAGGGCTGCAGCACTCCTAAACTCCCTGGTTTAGGGAAAGCTTTGAGGGGTGATTCACATCAGTCTTTCTAAACCCAAACTGATGCATACAAAAAAAACCAAACCCAAAACAAATGAACAAACAAAAACAAACAAAAAAAAGCAACACCAAAACAAAACCAAAATAAAACTTACTGGATCATGTAGCTTGGATTTCACTGTGAGTTTTTGAAGGGATATGTTATTCTAGTGTCCTGAGCTACAGCAAACAGTGCAAGCCAATTATTTGACACTCAGGATTTGTGATGCAAGATATAAGCATGTGATGGTTGGATGACTTCTTTGCTAGAAAGTTTGCTGGGCACTGTGCCACTGCATGATAGCATCTATTATTTTGGGAAATCCAGTGTAAAGCCTCATCAAAATGTCTGGGTAAAATGTAGATGCTGTATTTGTCCTCATTTCTAATCCCATGCTTCACTTTTCTTTTGTAGCCCCTTTGAAGTTCAAGTGGGTCATGAAGCAGGTCCTCAGAAAGTACGAGCCTGGGGGCCAGGACTGCATGAGGGAATTGTGGGCAAGTCAGCTGACTTCGTGGTAGAGTCCATTGGCACAGAAGTTGGATCTCTTGGTATGTTACTTAGTTTGCCCAAATTATTTATATACTGCAATGCTAGCAACAAACTCATGAGAAACAATAGCTTTCCCAGCAGTAAAAAACCCCATGTCTGTAAGGTGTTTTGGTCTAATGCAATCTTATACCAGGGTATCAAAGGCAAGTCCTAGAGACAGGAATGTGTATAAATGGGGAAGGTTAATCTGTGGTTTTGTGGGATGATGACATCCAGAAGGGAATGATAGATTATCTCCTGTATTGCTGAAGAAGGGTGATAGAGAGCATGAGGTGTGGTTATGGCTAACAAAAAGCAGTTTGTGGAAGTGATGTCAAATTAGCAGCCACCAGAAACCTAACATGAAGAACCTACTTGTTCCTTTTTTTCAGGTTTTGCAATAGAAGGCCCTTCTCAGGCTAAAATTGAGTGTGATGACAAGAATGATGGCTCATGTGACGTGAAGTATTGGCCCAAAGAGCCTGGTGAATATGCTGTGCACATCATGTGCGATGATGAGGACATAAAAGACAGCCCTTACATGGCCTTCATCCGACCAGCTTCAGCAGACTTCAACCCAGATAAGGTAGTATATAAGAGTTCACCTGTGGCATAAAACATCTTTCATCTAACTACAGATGTTACTGAAATTTTCTGGTAACAGACTTGACTTTTCAGCTGCCTCTACTTATAGCTCTCAATTTGCCATGCTCCAGCCAGATATTGCTCAGCTTTTTCTAATAACACTGTTGCGGTTTTGATTTAAGGTACTGAAAGCTTACTGAATTACTCCAGATTCTCAACTTTAACACTAGCTTCTACTTGTATCCTGTGCTTCATGCATTTTGTGGGAATGGGAAGGTCTTCAGAAATGAATTGCTTAGGGTCATGGGTTAGGGCAGGGATGACCACTAGGCAAATGCTTCTTGAAGAGAAAGGGACTAAGGGAGAGAGTATCATGGATTGGAAAAGAAAACTAAACCTGCTTTAATGAAAATAACAACAATAAAATGTATGCAAACCCAGTGCTGAATCCACCTGCCCTAATGGCAGTTATGTCACCATCACCACTGATGCTGTGGGCAGGCACAGGGGAAGTCACAGGTCTGGACTCAGTGGCAGATGGAACCAGATTCAAGAGCCAGATTTTGTAACTGGATTCATGAATGTATGGATTAGAATTGAAGGCAGAATGGACAGAATCCTCCTCAGATACCAGCCATTGAAGAGGAGAACGTAACCCTTGTGATCCCTTGGCTTTATACTGAATGTAATGTATATGGAATGGAAAGCCTTGTTGGTCAGTGTAGGGTCCCGGGTCCTGTCTGCTCCTCCCTGCACGTGCAGCCTTTTACTTTCTGCAGCCCCAACATGGTACACAAGATTTATCGGTGACCTTGGTTCACACAGGAGCAAGTATAAGCCAGAGCCTTTCTGCACACCAGTCCTTGGCAGTAGCTCTAAACATTGAGTATTATCAATGCTAGAAGCAGACACCATTGGCAAAAATGTCATTAACTTCAGAAAATGCAGTTATTTATAAGAGACTGAGCTGAAAAGGAAAATTACTGAACAGAATTTGTTCAGTTCTAATTCAAACCAGGACACTTAGTTTTACTTATTTCTGAACTGCAAAACTCTTGGGGTGCCTTTTAGGTGAAGGCGTATGGCCCAGGCTTGGAGGGGACTGGCTGTATAGTGAACAATCCTGCTGAGTTCACAGTTGACACCAAGGATGCTGGGAAGGCACCACTGAAGATGTATGCACAGGTAAAAAGCCAAAGGCAGTTATGTGAAACTTCAGTAGAAGGACTTTAATACTATTGAGAAATGCCTTAAGTATTTCTACATGCTTAAACACCACTCAGTTCTGAGCCTGTGTAATTCTGTCAAAGTCCTGTACTTTGATCTGTGTAATGTAGCCAGGCAACGAACTAATTCAAGACAAGGTGACTTCTTCCTGGTGTGTGAAACACATGATTTTGCTTCCTTACTTGGAGTCTTCTCAGCAGACCAAGCTGTAATTTCCTGCAGCTGTCATTCGGAAGCACCCAAAGTGTCTCTGAGCCTGTGAATTTCAGGCGAGCTTGTTAAAATGTGTTGTAGGATGGTGATGGGAATGAGCAAGTGTTAGATAAGAATGACTTATGGGAGTGTAATCTGCTTATTTCTTAAGTATTTCTGAGCTGGAGTTCTGGAGGAAGAAAAAACACCAAACCAACACATTTTGGAGCAGTCTTGTTTAAACTGTACAAATATTTTTCAAGTACCAGAACCTTCTGCTGTTGTTACTGATTTTTAGGATGGAGAAGGAAATCCTATTGATATCCAGATAAAGAGCAAGCCTGATGGTGTGTTTGCCTGTTCCTATGTGCCAGTTAAACCAATCAAACATACAATTTCTGTTGTCTGGGGAGGAGCTAATGTGCCCAATAGCCCATTTAGGGTAAGTACAGAGATGATATTACCAGTTCTAGCCAAGTAGGACACTCATGCTTACAATTACTTATCATTACAACTAGGATGATAAAAGCTTTCTGTGAACTTCAAGAATGCAAGTGTTGGAGGTCTCCTATCAGTCCAGCTTGGGGGAGTCAGGGCAATTCACTCTTATCTTGGTACTGTGTTCCTGTAGATTCTGTCCAAGCAATGCCCTGACTTGACTGTGATCTCGAGTGGGACACCAATGTCTGATTCTGACCCTTGCAAATCCCTGCAGGTCCTTATAGGTCAAGGGAGTCATCCTCAGAAAGTGAAAGTATTTGGACCTGGTGTGGAGAGAACTGGCCTGAAAGCTAATGAGCCGACCCACTTCACTGTTGACTGCACAGATGCAGGAGAAGGTAAAGGCAGTCTGGGCTGTTGCTGTGGTATCAGAACCACGGGTCATGTGGGGGTGGTGGTGGTTATGTGTACCGTTTCTTGCTGATTCTCCTTGTTTTGTAGAAAAATCTTAGGAAGCAGAACATTGCAGTAAGTTGTGATGTGACCTGTTAACATTTATGTGGTGACTTGAACTGCTGCAAAAGGGAATCTGCTGGCTGTTTGGCTAGCAATGTCAGTACTCTCCTGTAGCAAAACCTCCAGTTGCCTTTTTTTTTTTTCCAGGTGATGTCAGTGTTGGAATTAAGTGTGATGCTCGTGTGGTCAGTGATGAGGAAGAAGACATAGATTTCGACATCATCCACAATGCTAATGATACATTCACAGTAAAATACGCACCACCTGCTGCTGGGCGCTACACTATTAAAGTGCTTTTTGCAGGAGAGGTTTGTGAACTTTGTTTTACAGCCTGATATTTCTAGAGTCTATTTGCTCTTTGATCACCGAGCATGTGCCAGTTTACAGCTGCCCCCTTCCATTTCTGCTCACATGCACTTTTGTCACTATTTCTGAAAACATTTTTGTAGTTCTTGAAGGTATAGAGGGTTTGTCTTGAGACACTGAAGTTCAAGCATGTGATGTGTTGTGCTGGCATAAGAAGTGTGGTCCCAGTGGTTGGGCAAAGCTGCTCTCTAAAGAACAGAAACTCAAAGTGACCCCAAGGAATATAGGAATAAATTTGTTTGTTTTTTTTTTTTAAAAAAAGTTTAAGTGAGGTGAAATTTACTCAGGATGGTGCAGGACTTAATGCAGAACTATCTTAAAATTATCTGCTTATTTTTGTCTAGTGAAGAGAGACCTACTTACATTTAGAGCTATGTTTCTGTTGCAGGAAATTCCTACAAGCCCATTCAGAGTTAAAGTGGATCCCTCACATGATGCCAGCAAAGTAAAAGCTGAAGGACCTGGGTTGAACAAAACTGGTGAGAGCTGGGTTGAGATGGTGTTGCCAGTGCTTAACTTTGAGGGGCTGTTGTGGGGTAGCCACTGCTTGGCTGAGCATTGCTTGGGATGCAGCATTGTAGTCCTGGATACAGTGGGGAGGGGTGCCAGGCAAGTTGGAAGCTACTCCGTTCCTTTGGCATTTTGTTTGACTGAGCTTTATAGGTACTGAATGCTTATTGGGAAGAGTTTCTTTATGTGAGCTCTGCATAAATTAGAATTAACATTTTTCTTCAGGCGTGGAAAATGGTAAGCCAACACACTTCACTGTGTTCACCAAGGGAGCTGGAAAAGCACCGCTGGATGTGCAGTTCAGCAGCCCAGTGCTGGGAGAGGCTGTGGCAGATCTGGACATAATTGACAACTATGACTATTCCCACACTGTTAGGTACACTCCAATACAGCAGGTAAGTCCAACTCCTGTAGGAATACAAGAGTGAATGCCTCATGTTGCTGTGGTGCAGTGACCTCCCACTCTGGTAGCTGTGCACAAAGGAACAAGCAGATAAAACCTGCCAGGGCGTCCTGTTCCCCAGGATCCCTAGAGGCTGCAGGACAGTTGGAATTGGAAAGTAATAATGCAGTTTTCTGGTGTTATCAACAGCTTGTCACTAATTTCTGGGAACAAGTAAGATACCGAATCAGTAGCACACAGCTTATGTTGCCATTCCACGCCTTATAAGTTGAAGAGGAAAGGTGGCAAACCTTCCCAGGGTCCAAAATAGAGCTGGGCTGCTCTGGGCTACCACAGTCCAGCAAAGTTGGGGCTGTGGTGTGTTGACTGGCAAGCTTCTGGGGTTAAAGGAGCTGTAGTGTAAACCAGAGCAGGGACAAAGCACAGTGTGTGGTTGATAGTTCAGTAGCTCCCCCGCAGGAAAGCAAATGAGTTGGTGCTGAGGAGTGAAGCTGGACTAAATGCATCAAAGTATTTGTCTGTATTTGAGGTTTGCCCTTGGGTTGGGAAAAAACTCAAACTAGTTTTTGTTCACAGCAGTGCTTCCTAGCAGTGCTATAAAAGAGCTGAAAGTGGAAGCTGCTAATAACTGGAAGTATTTTTCTTTATGCTGTGCTTGCATGTTTTTAAAGGGCCGTTAGATACCAGAATGTACAAATTTCATATTTCTGAAGATGTAGGTGCTCTAGTGCTGAGATTAAAGTGTTTGCTGCTCTTGTTCTGGTGAACAAACTACTCTGTCATCTGCACCAGCTTCCTTGAGTGTAGCTGTATAAAAGTTGACTGATGTGGAGGACTGCAGCATTATTTGTCTGATAATGCTGGATTAGCATTCTTGGAAGCACCAGATTGCTAGTGTTCATTTCTGGATAAAGCGGTTGCATGATCTCAGATGTGGCTGGCATGCCCTGTTTGGAGAAGCCTTTGGTTGTTCAGCCAGGTTTGGTATGCAGAAGGGAGCAAAGTCATCTGAACTCTGAGTGTGTGAGCGCCATACCAGACTGCTATGTTTCATGTGAAAAGCAGTGGTGAAACAAGCCAGAATGCCCAAACCAGGTTTCCCACTTGAGTCTCCAAACTGGAGGAGTACCTTGGGTCAGAGAGGAGTGGTGGATTTATGGGAGATGCGTGCGGATAGCAGTGTCAGGAAAGCAGTGGTTAAAATGAGGAGGTGAAAACAGACTGCACAATAATTAGTGTAGCCTGTTGTTCCTCAAGGCTGGGAGCACTTAGGTCATTCCTGGAACCCATCTTTCTCAGGTTCGTAATCAGTAGCTTCAAATGAGTCTCTGGACCCTTCAGAGCTGGGGGAGGACCTACTAGGTAGTTAAATTCCTGAGAGGCCATGTCGGCAGCAAAGGAGCTGTGGTTTAATGCTGTTTACTCAGCCTTATCTATCTCGCAGTGTTGCTACAGCTACCAGTGTGAGTGTTTTCTCAAAACAACCAAGAGTAATTATGGAAGCTATTCACTAGCTTGCATGAAACATCCACGATTATTTCACTTGGGAGCTGAACTGTCCAAGAATGAAAAGTAAGCAAACAGTGAATATAGCTAAAATATGGACTGTGGTAGGAGACAAAAGGAACACACATTGTGGGCTGGAGCTTGCCATGGCTGTGCCGTGTTCCAGCCAAAATACACAAGACTATTAATCTTTCTAACTTGTAGAGCTTAAAGGCCTGGTATTTCAGATGCCATAATAATATGACCTCTTTGCAGGCTTGGCTTTGGCCTGCGTCTCCATGCAGTGGAAAGGGATACCTGGACTGGAGCACTGGGACATTCATCTGGCTGTTGGGTTTGAGTGCCAGGAGGGTGGGAGCCAGCCTGAGCTGGAGGTTTTGCCAGGCAGCTTGAATATAGTATAATTAAATGTTGGAAAGTACTGTCTTTTCTTCTCTTCCTGCATTATATAAAAACCATTTAATACTTTGAAGGGCAGCAGTGGGATGAGAGATTGAGAGTCCATAAACCAGTAAGTTTGGATGTGGTCAGCTAAAATCAGTTATGTGAAGTGGTTATGTACTGCTTGGATATTAGTGTATCTCTGAAGTGAGGAACTGAGCTAACTTGTAAATTCACCATCTAGGGTCCAATGAAGGTTCTGGTAACTTACGGTGGTGATCCTATCCCTAAAAGCCCTTTCACTGTGGGAGTTGCTGCTCCACTAGACCTAAGCAAAGTTAAACTCAATGGACTTGAAAACAGTAAGTACCTCTCATCTGGAAGCCCCATAGCTTGTCTGTGAAGTGTCTCCTGAGCCTGGGCAGTAGCTGACAGGTCCTTCTGGAACAGAAGTGGGCAAAACAAATCTTCTTTTTAACTTGCTACATTTGGGATCAATCAGCTCCAGCTTTATAGCTTGATTGCTCTTAGTCTCTTGAGGACTGAATTTCAATGTAGAGTTAATATATTTATTTTGACAAAGATTACATAGCAGTATGTCAAAGCATGTGTTGGAGTTCAGTCTTATGTGGTGAGTACAGCTGGACTCTTCACCAGGCTGGGTACCTGCTGCTGAAACCTGGTATCCTTGGGGTCAGGGGGCTGTTCAAATATATCTAACTGCTACCATGCAGAATGTCGTTCATACAGTCTCTTTGTTTTCTAAAAGTGAAATAACTTAGGGCTATGAAATATGTTTTGTTCCTGAAATGAACCTCTGATACTGTCAGGCCATGTCTTACAGGCTTGTTTAGCACTGTAGCTTTGTAGCTCACATCAATCAAAGCACTTGTTTATTTTTTGGGTGGTGTGACAGATTCTTTTGTATGCAGAAGGATGCAGACTGAGCAGGGCTCTGCCAGTGCTTGCTCCCTCAGTGGTATGTGCACAAGAGATTTCTTGGAGTACTGTCTGATGTTGAGTACTTAATGCAGTAATACGGTTTTTGTCTTTTTCAGGAGTGGAAGTTGGGAAGGATCAGGAATTTGTAATTGACACTAAAGGAGCTGGTGGGCAAGGTAAACTGGATGTTAATATTTCCAGTCCTACGAGGAAAGCTGTGCCATGTCTGGTGGAACCAGTTCTGGGTAAGGAGTGCAGCTCTGCAAAATACATCCCAAGGGAAGAAGGACTATATGTGGTAGATGTGAGTTATGATGGCAACCCAATCCCAGGGAGCCCCTATACTGTGGAGGCCACACTACCTCCAGACCCCTCCAAGGTAAGTGAATGGTTTAGGGCTGTAAAAGCAACTGGTACCTGAAAACTGAATTGTGAGTTGTTACATGAGACTTGGTTTGGTGTTGGCCAAACCAGATCCAGTAAGAACATGACTCAGAACTGAGTTGTTCCTTTTGCAGGCTCCATGACTCATGGAAGTCATTCCTAAAACACTGTATTGGAAAAACCATTGAACTAATTGAGACTACTGCAAGCATCCCACATAAGTGTGGCTGCTAATTTAATAGAACATCTTGTCTGTATTTGTTGAGATGCTACTTTCTAGGGAAATAGATTTCAAGAAAAATGTTTTTACAGCCATCAAATACAAAAGGTAGAAACATTAAAATACTTAATGGCTATATGAAAACAGCTATGGTGAGAGTATGAATATCCTTGCCTAGAAACCTCTTTGGAGGAGAGACACCAAGTTTATAGTAAAACTGGGACGAGTGGCAAAGGAGACATTTCTGTGTATTTTGAAGAACTTGTTAATAGAGTCCCACATGAATAAGCCTAACTAGGCGGTCTGTGCTGGCAATAACATGAAAGAATGAGTTTAGCTCAACTGCATATTCTCTTCTAGGTAAAAGCTCATGGTCCAGGTCTTCGAGGAGGCATTGTTGGAAAGCCAGCCCAATTCACGATAGATACCAAAGGGGCAGGAACCGGAGGTTTGGGTTTGACAGTAGAAGGCCCATGTGAAGCTAAAATTGAATGCTCGGACAATGGTGATGGAACCTGCTCTGTCTCCTACCTGCCTACAAAACCTGGAGAGTATTTTGTAAACATCCTCTTCGAAGAAGTTCACATTCCTGGTTCGCCATTTAAGGCAGACATAGAAATGCCATTTGATGTCTCTAAAGTCATTGCCACAGGCCCAGGTCTGGAACGTGGTAAAGTGGGTGAGGCAGGGCTGCTGAATGTCAATTGCACAGAAGCAGGTCCTGGGGACCTGTGGGTGGACATGGTATCAGATGCTGGTTCCAAAGCTGAGGTCCAGATTGATGATAACAAAGATGGGACTTACGTCATAACATACGTACCACTCTCGGCTGGCAAGTACACGATCAAGATGAGATATGGAGGAGAGCAAGTACCTAAATTCCCAGCCCGGGTCAAAGTGGATCCAGCTGTGGACACAAGCAGAGTTAAAGTGTTTGGGCCAGGAGTGGAAGGGAAAGGTAAGAATAACTGTTATCAGAGTTTGTAGTACTTGCAGTGCTTCATTCTACATGGAGTATTTTGAGCATCTGAAGTTGTACTAGCCTTGCATGTTTCCATTGTGACCTTCAGATGGGAGTGTTTCATTATGTTCCCAGATAAGTTGTTTATCATGCTGGGTCACAAGATGTTTTGTCATTGGAAATGCATGCAGTTGAAGTGACTCTTCTGATTGTATCCTGCAGATGTCTTCCGAGAAGCTACGACTGAGTTCACCGTGGATGCTCGACCTCTGACAAAGACAGGTGGTGACCACATCCGGACACAGATCATGAGCCCGTCTGGCTCACCTGCAGACTGCCTCATCCAGGACAATGCTGATGGGACCTATTCAGTAGAGTACACACCATTTGAAAAGGGTAACCTCTGTTTTGTGGTTCTGTTGGGTTTTTGCTGGTTTGTTTGTTTCACTCGAGAGGTGAAAACCAAGAACAAGCAGCTCTTCTGACACTTTCATTTGGCAAACTGCTGAGATCTGCCAGTAACTTGGCATCTTAGATTTATTTTTTTTTTTATCAGTAGAGGAGCTAATTCTGCAGGAAGTAGCTCTATCTTAACTTGAAGTAACATTTAGGGTAACTTGGCTTTGTCGGAACAGCACACAAATGTCATTTTGGTTATGAAACACTAGTGAAGTCTTGTGAAATGCAGGAGGAAGCTCTTAGCCATATACTGATATTTAAGTCTGTAGCATCTTATAGAAGTGATGTTAAACGATGACAATATTTAGGGAATTCAGGACATGTTTTCCTGCTCTTAACAGGTCCACACACAGTCAGTGTAACGTACAATGATGTACCTGTGCCAAACAGTCCTTTCAGAGTGAACGTGACAGAGGGCTGCCATCCATCACGTGTGAAGGCACAAGGACCTGGTCTCAAAGAAGCTTTCACAAATCAGCCAAATGCTTTTTCAGTTGTCACCAGGTAACGGGACCTATTTGATCCTGAAAGAATATCTGGAGGAGGAGTGTAATGGGCTGTGTGATGCAGGGTGCAAAACCCAATACAAATATCTATAAAATATTTGTAAAATATTTATCGAAATTATAAAAAGGCCAAGTTGTGTCCATCTGATTACTATGTGTGCTACCTCATTGTGTACTGAGCACTCTGATCTGCAGAGATTAGGGGTTGAGATAAAAGTCTAGGAAGGTGTGAATGAGGTTATGCTGAACAGCTTTGCATGCCAGAGCATGCTGAAGGCTGGACATCAGAAGTCAGGTTCCTGAATTTCTACTAAGGGTAAAAATGTAGCTGGAGCACGTGAAGGCTATGAAACTGCTGTTAGAAGCAGATAATTCTAACAATGTGTTTCTGTTTTGCAGAGGGGCGGGAATTGGTGGCCTTGGAATAACTGTTGAAGGACCTTCAGAGTCTAAAATTAGCTGTAAAGATAATAAAGATGGGAGCTGCAGTGCTGAGTATGTTCCTTATGTTCCAGGAGACTACGATGTTAATATTACATATGGGGGAGAGCATGTTCCTGGTAAGAGCTCTTCCTCCATGGCTTTCAGAAGGCAGGTGTTGAGCTAAGGACTTGGTGTCTTGGCTGCGTCTCACTTGTGCCAGGGGATGTTGGGGTTTTAGCTTTCTTCTTTTCCTGGGAATTCAGGCAGAAGCAGTGTTGGCACTTTTTCCTCACACCCAGCAGGGAAGTGTGGAGCACATTGCGCTGTGGTGCAGTAGTTCTGAGGAAGGGCTGTAGCCTCATCGTGTTTCTGAAGCAGCCTCTGTGTAGGTGTGGAGGAACCTCAGTGAGACTGTAGCACCCGCAGTGGGGAAGAAAAGAGTGGGTCCAGAAGGGTGGGACAGAGAAAGGAATGCTAACCCTTGACAAATAGCTGGTATTATGCATGAGTGGTGCATAATACAAGATTAAGAAAATAACCCACTGGTATGTGAATGCCTTCAAGACTCTGTTCTGCAGTAAGATGGTGAGCTTGTCATGGGGATTATATTAAACACTGCAAGTTTTGGTCACCGCAGATAGCGTAGTAACTGTTTCTGAAACCAGACATTTGTTTAGCTGTGTGTGCATTTGCACTGGATGCTAAGCTGAAGAGAAGCAGGTTTAAAGAATGTTCCAGGTACATTTGGCATCCAGTAGTTTACAACTAAAAGAAGGATATTTTGTTTGATGTAAAGCATTAAATGCTTCTAAATGCCAGACATGTTTTGCTGCAATGTTCCAGTTCTTATGTACTGTCATACAGCATATACCCAGATGTTCTTTCTGAAACAGTGAGTGAGCCAGTCCTTTGCTGTTGGGCCTTTTTTATATGTTAACTTACTGAACTTGATAAAACATGAAGGTAACAAGTGCTTGCATGACACTGCTTGCACTTCTGGTTTCTTTTGTACTTTTTTTTTTGAGGTGTGAGAAGCAGGTGGATCACAAGTGAATTGCTGCGTAGACAGTGAAAATGTAGAAGCACCATCATTATACTTCTGACGTCTGCAGAAACAGAAATGGTGTGGAGGCTGGGGGGGGTGGCATTCCTCCCTGAGTTTGAGGGATAGTAGTAAAGTAGTATGAGGAAAAACCAGGGGGAGTGGGGGTGGAAACGAAACCTTTTGTTTCCTGTAACTGTTAACTCTGTGGTGTTTTAATACTTGCTGGGTTAACTTCCAGGCAGTCCTTTCAAAGTTCCTGTAAAGGATGTTGTGGATCCCAGCAAGGTGAAGCTTGCAGGACCAGGTCTGGGAACAGCTGTTCGAGCCAAAATCCCCCAGTCTTTCACTGTAGACACCAGCAAGGCAGGAGTGGCACCCCTCGAGGTGGTGGTGGCAGGACCCAGAGGTAAGAACTGAAGTGTTTGCATGGATAATGTGGTCCTGGGCCTGATTGCAAATGGGGTGATGCCATTTGAATGAGCATTCCCTCTGTTCCTGTTCATCCATCATGTGCACCTTGACAGTTGACCCATATGTCATGCTGTAAAAGAAGAACTGTGGCCTAGGTAGTACGGCTTTGAACAGTGTCTTTGATGGCTTTATACTAATTTTCAGAGCTGTAAGAGGTGATGTAACCACCACTGGTGAACAATCTTAGATTTGGTCATCAAAAAGTAAATCTAAAGTTTCAGACGTGAGTGGTGACTTGGGGAACCCATGTCACTAGGTTGCAGGAGTCCCTGAAATATAGTGGAACCCCTCAGTAATCCCCGAAGAGCAGCAAGGCCCTCAAGCAATAGTGTTAATGGTATTTGTATTAACCTAGGAAGAATCAATGTCTCAGTGGCACAGTATCTTGGCAGCAAGTCCCTTCTGGCTGCAAGCCTCACCTTGCTAGGAGGCAAGAGCCACTTCCCCACTCAAGTGTCAGGTCACACTGATGTGGGTGCCCCTCTGGTAACCCTTCTTTAATTTTAGTGGATGAGACGGATTCCCAGGGATGGCGCTCCCCACTGAAAGCAATTTCGAATTTCCTTAAAGGTGATCCAAAGGGTGGCACTGAGACAGGTTTGAAGTCTTACTAACTACTGGCAATTTTGGTTTTTGGAAATCCAATTGGCTACAGCAAGAATCATCTGGAGGAGGGGAGTGGGAACCAGCAGTGTTGCTTTTAGGCTTTGCATGATGACTATACATTTCTTTTGTGCTTGCTTTACTGCTAATCCTTCCTGTATTTTAAAGCCAACTTGTAATTATAGACTGCTTTGTGTGTTGATCTGAACTGGTATGTCATGTAATCTGCTGTAGATTTAGCTTAATGCAAACTGAAATAATTGATCCTGCTTTCTTAAGGCCTTGGCAACTTGCAGGGCTCTCCTGCCTAGGCAGCCAGCCTGCCTTTCCAAATACCTGGTTGTGAAAGACTCAATGAATGCTACCAACTGACTTTAGGGCTCAATTCTGTGCAGTGAATCCCAGTAAGAGTATGTAATCTTGTAAATGATGGTTCAGGCAATGATAACCATTGCTCATTTTCTTTCTTGAAAGCTCTTCAGTGTATTTTGAGCAATTGCTGTTGATCTGAATGATACAGAAAGGCAGATTTCTCTCTTGTATTTTCATGCTAGGTTATGTTTATAGAGGGAAGAAGGGAGCCCAGAGAATGGTGAATAATGAATCTCTCAAGTTAATGTCCCTTGAATACAAAATAAGGGAAGCTGATTGCTGATTAACACCTATTGCCTTCATTCAAGGAGAATCCCAAAACAAATTAACTTGTTGCAAACTGTAAAGGAGCAGTGTGTCTTGGAGCTTTGTGCAGCAAATGGCTGGTGAGGAATTGAGTTTTAGTAGCACAGCTGAGAAAACTGTCTGTTTCGTTTTTAGGAGTTGTGGAACCTGTTAATGTAGTGGACAATGGAGATGGCACCCACACGGTGGTGTACACCCCTACGCAGGAGGGACCCTATATGATCTCTGTCAAATATGCTGATGAAGAGATTCCTCGCAGGTAAGGTGATGAAGATAAACTTGAATGAACTAAAGATTTAATGACCTGATTGTGCTCTCACAGCTCATGAGCACCATTTAAGGGCTAGCTATGGTCCTTTCTACTTAACCATTGCAGCTTCTTCCATGACTTCAGGGTTCAGTGGTGGTTTGATCCTGCTGCACCTGCAGCAGATGCCATAGAGGAGGTGTATCCACACCTCACCATGTACTGCAGCATGTACTATTGGGTATTGACTTAGGAAAAGAGGGGCAATAATGAGTTTTTCTTTAAGTCCCTTCAAGGTGAAGGTGCTTCCCACTTATGATGCCAGTAAAGTGACAGCAAGTGGACCAGGTCTCAGTTCCTATGGCATACCAGCCAGCCTGCCTGTGGAGTTTGCAGTGGATGCTAAGGATGCTGGGCAGGGACTTCTGGCTGTACAGATCACTGTAAGTAACTAAAACTAAGCAGGAGTGGAAACATGTTGCCACTTGCACCTACCTGGAACAACAAGTGGAAATGTCCACAGTTGTTCCCCAACATACCCAGTGTCCTGGAGACTGTGCTGGCCCTTAAGAACTGGTACAGGAAAGTCTTGCGCTCTACACTTGTGAAGCTCTTGAGGCTGCTTTTATGAGACACTTGTCTGTCATAATCCATGCTATATTTGGCTATTGGTTAACCTTACACTCTGCAAATGCCCAGATGAGAGGTTTTCTTGTAAGATCATGAAAATGGTGGAGTTTGAAATGGAAGTCAGCATTCCAGCAGTGTAGTTCAGCAAGGCCATGAGGTAACATCCACACTGAGCATTATATGATGATAAATTAACAAACAGGCCTTCCTCAAGATTGCCAGCAGTTGTAAGATGCTTAAAGAGATGCTACATTAGTGTTTTTATTTGATTTTGTTACTGCTCTTCCTGAAACTTCTGGTGCCTGGACATTGTGGCCTCAGCAAAACAGTCTCTGGTTAGTGGGCCATAAAGTGCATTTCTTAAGTCTGGCATGCCTAGGTCATGGCATGGCTGGTTTTACTTGCCCTTCTGCATTCTTGCTCCTGTTGCTGCCCTAGAGCCTGCTCAGGTGCAGGAAAGCAGTTGCCTTTATTCTGTCATGCAAGTATGCCTTAAAGCATCCAAAAAGCTTATCGGAGCTCTCAGCCTGGCCATGGTTTTGAAGATCAAGTTCCACAAGTCCTGCATGCTTGGAGTGCATAGGTGAGCCTCCTCTCAACGTTTGTTTAAGCTGATGAATGTCAAATGTTTCACAAGCCTTCCTGGAAGAAGTAAGCTCTTTCATGCTATACCTAAAAATCTCAAGTCTTTTGTGGCCTATACTATACCTCAGGTAGTGTTAAGCCATAAAATACAGAATGGGGTTAACATGTGGTTGCCTGCAAGCAAACCTGGAAGACTTTCTAAAATGCCTCACATTTTGCTGCTGGTAAGTTGCATGGAAAGCTGAGGCTGGGAGTCACTCTATTGGAAACACTCATGGTGCTCCTCTTGGTTGTAGATATGAAAGCTTGATGCAGAAACTTGAACCTGTATTTTTATGCATCAATTTAATTCCTGTACTTGGTGTAGAAATGGTAGTTGAAGGGACTGTGTAGACCTGCTTTTAACTGTAGATCTTGCAGCATGTCAGGGGCTGGATGCCTCATCCAGGAGGATTGATTGCAGACTCCATTATGCTTCCCCTTGAGCTTAAACCTTTCAGGGAGCAGCTGGCCAAATCTATGTAGTGCTTTGTTAGGACAGAGCTGCACAGTCTGGTTTCTGATCTGTGCCTTGGGGACTTGGGAAGCATTCTTCCTTTCCAGCAGCGATATGACAACAAAGCCCGAAACTTCTTACAATTAATATAAAATACATTAAAATGACTTGCTGCATCTTACAAACATTCTTGTATTGTATTATACAAAGGGTAGTTAATTGTTTCATAGGGATCTTACAAGTTTTTGCTCCTAAGTTTATTACTGGTCCTAGTCCTTGAGCAAAATATATTTTTACACTCAAAAAGTTGTGGTTCTGTATCTGTTTGAGACTATCTAAACATGGTTATGGACCATAGATTTGCTGCTCTGCTCAAGGAATTAATAACAAACTTCTTAGTGCCTAAACATTCTGGTTTGTATTCCTTAGGACCAAGAGGGCAAACCCAAGAGAGTGGACATTCATGACAACAAGGACGGCACTTACACAGTCACCTATGTCCCTGACAAAACAGGCCGTTATACAATTGGCGTGAAGTACGGTGGAGATGATATCCCATCCTCTCCCTATCGGATCCGGGCATCTCCAGCTGGGGATGCTAGCAAGTGTTTGGCCACAGGTGAGCGAGTGGTTCCTCTCTGCTGCTGCTCTTTTGGTGTGAAGCTGCCTTCTGAGCATAATACAGTTAATGTGTTGCATGTAGAAGATGCTAGAGGCTTGTGTGATCCGGCCCTTCCAAGAGGGGTTTTCATAAAGGTAAGCATCCACCCTGTGGGTGGGCAGGAATCTCTTGCAGTCTACCAAAATCTTTCAAACTACCTGGGTAGCTATAAGCAGTTTGATGCAACCGAAGTTTTGCGGTTATTTTGGCCTAGATAAATCCTGCTGTGAAGTGCAGCGAGGTTGATATTTATAAATAAAAGTTCTGCACACGTTCACTGCATTTTGCTCCTTGCACTGCACCTGTTGCAAGAAGCTGTTCCAAGCAAGGAAATAATTCTGAAGGTGTAAAGATCTCGCCATGTGCTTCTGCATTAGTAAAGCCTTTTCAGGCTGAGTGTTATCAGTAGAGGTTTCTAATGTGTTTTTATCTGGTTGAGGTTGGCCAGGGTCTGAACAGTCTTTTCAAAGGTGAGAGTGGAAGGAGAGAACCTAAAGATGTTGCTACAAGTTAAAGAAAAAATTAGTGCCTTGGTGTAGGGAAGAGACTCCAGATTTGCTGCTGTAGGAGCACACTTACAGCTTTGACCTTCACCTGTTCTCAGGATTGGTGGCCAGCACATCGTCAGCTCCCAGGTAGACAGATGCTGTGGCAGGGAGCAGAAGTAACAAGAGCTAGTTACAAGAATGCCAGTGAATGCTAATCTGATTATTTTAAATAAATTAGGCAAGACCAAATTGGACAGAGAAACTTAATGTGTGGCTCTAAACCCATGAGAGTGTCTGGGCAATCTCCTGATCCATATTGTGCAGTCAGAGCGTACCCAGTGCCTGTCTGGCAGATGGCTGCTTTCAAGCCTGCTTAAAGAGAAATATATTCCTGGCACGATGGAAAACAGAGTGGCAGGCATCCTCTTTGCTTCAAAATTTGTTTAAAAGAGGCCTTAGTGGCTGAATCTGATACTCTTCCAAGTAATTCAAGTCACTAACTATTCAAAATTACTGTGATGGAGATTATTCTCTGATGCCAGTTTAAACTTCCTCTTTCCAAGAAGTGCCTCTGACTCTCTGCTGTAAAGCTGGTATAAAGTCACTGCAGGAGTAGGTGCTGGAATGCTGTCAAGGTATTAAAACATCAGGTTCATTGCTCCTTGAAAACAAGCCATTTACCTGGTAATAAGTGCTAGTTAAAAGCAGGAGTATTAAATATGTACTGCAAATAAGACTTCATGGTTCTCATTTAAACACAGTAGTCTTCAGACTGGGTCCAATTACTGCAATTTGGGCATTGTTTTATGATTCTCTTTTTTTGGAGATGTGTGGCAGAACAGTAGAAAATAATCTGGGGGTATTGTAGGAGGAACCATGATCATGGCTGCTACTGTTTTAGCTACTTACATAAGGATGTTTATGTTAAAGGAATGACAGCTGAGTCACTGGCCAGGGCAGAAGATGAGTGCCTTTGATTTTGCATGAAGAAGTATGATGATAAGAGTATGGGTTAAGGCACTGCTTTCTTCAAACTTAGCTTTTTCCCCTCTGTTCTCATCTAACCCCTGACTGCTGAGAAGGAAAGCTGGTGGCCAACTCTTGCATGCTGCTGTGCTGACCAACAGCATCGCTTGCTGTACATCTGCTTCCAAAACCACATCTCTGGGTCTCCAGGTCCTGAGTTTGGTGCTGTGCTTCCCAGGCATCTTGTGGGCGGCCTGCTTGGGAAAACAGTCCTCCAAATGCTTTATGTAATAAAAATTGCCTTGTAGGTCCTGGAATTGCACCCACTGTGAAGACTGGTGAGGAGGTTGGTTTTGTGGTAGATGCCAAATCAGCAGGGAAGGGAAAAGTGACGTGCACCGTCCTGACACCAGATGGAACAGAAGCTGAAGCAGATGTTGTTGAAAATGAGGATGGGACTTATGATATCTTCTACACTGCTGCCAAACCAGGAACCTATGTGATTTATGTCCGCTTTGGTGGGGTGGACATTCCCAACAGTCCTTTCACCGTCATGGTAAGCCAGCTTTGCTACAAAAATACATCCCACTTGGATTCCTGCTGCTACATTTTACTTAGTGACAGGTTAACTCTCTGTGTAAATATTTGTTTAGATGATTATTAGACTAGCAGGAGCTCATGAATCCTTGTTACTTGCAGAGCTTGTTTTGAGCAGGCAATACAGTTAAGTGAAGAGGGATAGAAGCCATCAGAGGATGAAGACTTGGCTTCTCTGAACAAATTATTTTTTCTTTTCCTGACCATGTAGTTTATTTTTTGAAATGATGTAAAGGTGGTTGTAATCAGTTTCTATGACTTAATTACTGCACCCATTGTCAGAGAAGGTGCTCTGACTTGTCTGTGTCTCACTTTTTATAATGTTGACCCCAAAATAAGGAGCTGTTTGCTCACTGATTTATTCCGGGGAAGCA
Organism: Chloroceryle amazona; assembly: GCA_027560015.1. Taxonomy (NCBI): domain Eukaryota; kingdom Metazoa; phylum Chordata; class Aves; order Coraciiformes; family Cerylidae; genus Chloroceryle; species Chloroceryle amazona. Next base: position 54,982 of record JANHFX010004465.1, read on the forward strand.
AGCTGATAGCTTGCAAGTGCTAGTTAAACTGTTCTCGCCAAATCCCTCTCCTTTTAATTATGTTCCTTCCAACATGCAATACTTCAGCATTTTGAGTTTAAAAAGCAAAGAGAACTGCAGCCTCTCTGAAGAGCAGACTAGGTGCCTCTCAGGGCTCACAGAAGCCCTTCTTGGGAACAACTCTGTGTTGGCAAACAAAGTCTTAGTCTTGTAATCTCAGAAGGGGTGGCCTCTGGTGCATCTTGGTCTATGAAACCACATGGCTGTACTCGTGCTGGGGCTGACTGGAGCCTGCAGGCAAGTCCGCAGGCAAGTCATTTGGGCTGGGCATGGCAGCTCTTCCAGCCTTCCAACCTGGCAGTCAGTACCCTGTTTCCAAAGATTTCCGTAAAAAAAACATCTCCCTTGGGCACTATCCAAAGCTTTCTGCAGGAAATGCCTCTCAAGGTCGGGGAGCCTCCTCCCAGCCAGCCAAAATTCCCCCTTCCTAGCTGACTGATACAGTATGTATTTGACTTAGGTGCCTCAGCTGGGGGTAGAGAGCAGTGAAAAAGCAATGTTGCTGTTTTCCATTGGTGTTTTAGTGGAATCTTCCCATGCATAAGTTTCCAGCAGGTTATCTTGTTAGGATGGTTTGCAGTGGTGTAAAAGAGGCAGGAGGAGCTGAGTGGATGAGCCCAGTGTAACTGTGTGTGGGTGTCAGCCCAAGCCACTCTTACTGGTTTAAGTGGGAGAGGGGGGAATTTGCAAGTCATCCTGTTGGCATTCCTGGTGGGAAGGGAGGCTGCACTGGGGGAAAACAGATTTGGCGTCTTGATGATGCTATCCCAGCTATGAATCAGAAGAATAGCTTTGCAGCTATGACTGGATGTGGGCTGGGTCATTCACCCCAGTGCATGAGCTGGGAGCAGCCTTCCCACAGTGGCAGGCTCCTCTGCCTCCCAGCTCACACACTGTGCTGCACAGCGGCTGGGGACTTGTATCTTGGGTTTAAACCTTTCACTTTCCCTCCTGCACCAGTCCCATAAAAAAAGGTAACTGAAATGCAGTTCCACCATTGTTTAGACACTGCTTTCCAGCTTCCTTCCTAAGCTCCCAACAGTGGCACATACTGGCTTTGTCCTTTTGCTGTGCCACTGGTTACTTCCCTCAGTGCCCAGTGCCTGTGGATACAGGTAATTTCCCAACTCCTCTGGCTGAATTCAGGTCATTGTGATGATGAGTGGACTGTGAGGCCTGTATGATGGGAGGAAGGTGTTAAAGAGCTGGGAAGAGCTGTGCATTCTGTACTGTGAAAGGTGGGAATGTCTCTGTGCCAGAATAACACTTAACCTGCCTTTACCCCTGCCCAGGCTGTAGATGCAGATGATGCTGCTGTGCGATTGCAGGAGCCAGTGGGCATCTCCCCCCCTGGATTTCACTCTTGGGTACACAATTTTTACATTTTTCAGCTGTTTTCCCCCATCTGTGTTCCATTTCAGATGACAGCCTGCTTCTTGGGACTGCTTGAATTGCTCTGGTCATTGTGTTCATTCTTTGTTTGATCAATTGTTCTTGGGATCCAGACCTTGTTTTTTTCTTTATTGCTTGAAGGGATTCTCCAAATAAACTTTCATTTAAACATGAAGAAGATCATTACACCTACAGCTTCTACTTCTGCAATGTCTACGGTTGGCAAAAAGCAACCCGAGTGCATCGCTTTTCTCAGTTTAAAATGCGGTGTCTTGAGCCCAGAATGGCATTGTGAAACTTGTTTCTGTTACCCATTTTGTGTGGCAATTGCTTTGCCCCATTCAAATATCACTTTCTTTTCCAGGCCTTAAATAACTAAATCCTTTCAGATGGAGCCACTTTTGGGTCTTGTGTGTGCTACATTGTCTTCCATCCCTTTGTGTTCCATTTTTATCTCTTTTTAACTTTTTTTCCAGCATGTCTTCCATTCACTTTGTGTTTGATTCACTGTGCTCTGTGGTGTGGTGGTGTTATGAAGGAGAGCTTGGCTGGACACTGCTCTGGTTGAGCCCAGTTCTGTGGCTGGCAGTGATAATCACCACCTGCTCTCTTCTGCTTGTGCTTGCAGTAGAGTTGCTCTGCGCTCATTTGCATCTACCATGCTTTCTGAAGTATTCCATCCTTTTACTTTGTTTAGGTCACGGAAGAAGCTTATGTCCCTGTTGGAGACATGAATGGCATGGGATTCAGGCCCTTTGATATGGTTATCCCTTTTGCTGTGAGGAAAGGAGAAATAACAGGTACCTGAAGTACACTCAGCTTCTTGGGGAGGTTTTGCTTTTTGTTAGTGTATTTATTCATTTGCAGCTAATAGTCTGGGTGGTCTAGACCACAGTGTGTATGGGAGGATTGTATCCTGCCAGCAACTTAGTTGTTTAATTTCACATTAAGTGGCACCGCTGAGGGTGAGGTAGCATATGCCCAGCCAATGCTTTCAGTTAAATGAGGGAATTCTTGGTGTTGCTGTGGTCCTCAGTGCTAGGCTGTGAGCTACTATGCTGTTGGACCTGCTACTGCTTTTTCCCCCCTGGACCAGCTACGTGAATCTTTGGTAAGTTCTGATATTATTTTGTGCAGATGCTGCAAAACAGTATAATCCTGCATTCCTGTCACATACCTTCTCTAAAGCAGGTGACCCCTCTTCCACAGGTCAGAGAGCTGAGAGCATCACTCCAGTAGCACCCTGGTAGTACTGAGCTCCTGCACACGTGCTGTGTTGCCTCCTGCCCTCTAGCTCGGCAACCCCACCCCAAGCCCTGGTCCCTGCTGAATAGTCAGTCAATCTTTCCTGTTCAAAAGAGCCACAGGAAAGGGAGCATCTTGAGCAGAGGTGGATGAGTGTCTTTCCTGGGGCCTGCTGTGGAAATTGCAGTGGCTGAAGCAAACAGCCCCGCCTGTAGAGTTTGTAAGATCACGGGACTACTTTCCAGATGCCCGCTGCTATGTTGTATTGATATAGCTTAAGTAGAAAACATGTCTGGCTAGTCTTCCCATTAGTCTCATATTTGCGCCTGTGAGTAAGGAGTTTAACAATTTAAAATGTATGTTCAAAATTGCTAGAGGAGAGGGGAAGCAGGCAGCTTCACCTGTTGTAACTCTTGGTGGCTTTTTGTAGGTGAAGTACACATGCCCTCTGGAAAGATGGATATGCCTGATATTGTGGATAACAAAGATGGCACAGTAACAGTGAGATACGCTCCTATTGAGGTTGGACTTCATGAAATGCACATAAAATATATGGGAAAGCACATCCCAGGTGAGTCTACAAAGCAGGCGATGTAAATCCAAGTGCAGTGTCCTGCTGATGCCTCTGCTCCCACTTAAGGTTTCTATAGCTAAGCTGTATGCCCTGCAATGAGAACTGTCTGGGATGCCTTTGTTCAACAGCAGTTCATCTGCAAGCAGTCCAGAGAGAGAAACTAAACCAAAGGAGTAAGTGCCAGCACAAGTGAGCTTCTATTGACGTTTGACAGTACCAGCCAGGCTTAAAATGGATTTTGGTTTTGGAAACTAGCTTTTGTGGCATTTTATGATGAAGAAGAAACATACAATTTTCAAACTATCATTTTTTTCAGGTTGAAATTTACTACTGTGGTGCTCAAAAAAACCTAGTGGTTACAGTATATGTTTATCCTTAAAACTGCATTGGCATAAAGTCTCCGATCTGTGGGGAGTATGAAGTGGCTAAAGTATTCTTTCCATCTCATTGCAATAGAATAAAACACACATGCACACTATGCTTTCTTTCTTCCTGGCTGCTTCTTAACAAAGAGAAACCACTTCTTTCATTCTCTTTCTCTTCTTTGTCCTTACTTCACCAGCTCCCCATTGGAAGCTCAGCCTCACCTGGAAGCTGGGGCTGTCCTGTGGTTTTCTGGGCATGTCAGCTGTGTGGGGCTGGGGCAAAGAGGGACAGGGCTGGGTAAGGATGTGTAGATATCAGACAAAATACCTTCAGCACTGCCCTAGCTGGGCTGCTGGTTCTCTTGGTGTACAGATGCAAGATCACTTTGGCTGAAGCAGGGAGCTCCATAATGTGATGCATGGTGCTACTTCGGTATCTTCAGCACTTTGTATGGATATGGTATCGCTAAGTGCCAAACTGTCAGATGTAGAAGTCTGGTAGGACCATTACCCTGCACCTGGACAGAAGGGTAACGTGCTGTAATATTCCTTCTTGAAGGCTATCGTGAATCAAACTTGCTATGGTCTCAGCTTGCAAAATCAAGCTTTGGCCTTGAGAGCTATCTGTACCTTTTCTTGAAACTATTTTTGGCTCTTGGTGACTCTTCTTTTTGTTCTTGTGCACCAGTTCAGCCAAGCTGAGTCTGGTAAATACATTTTTGGATACCCTTCAGATTTGCTAGTTCAAGTTCATTGAGTCAGTATGCTGTGCTAGTTCCTAATTATGATCTACCAAAATTTAGGATTTGTGCCTGAGCTGAAGGCCCGCTTCTGAGTCGTGTTCTGATTTAATGTGCTAAAAATAAACTTGTAATGAGTAGGACCCTCTACAACACCACTGAAACACTTTGTCATGACTGAATGTGGAACAAATTCCAGAAGTATCTTTTGGAGACGTATCTTTTGAAGATGAAAGGGGAAGGCTTATTTGTTTGTTGGGGTTTTTAAGTGCATCACTGTCACAAAGGCTCTTCAAATAATGAGGTCTAAGAATGACATTGAAGAATGTGAATATCAGTAAGCATAAGATCCTGTTGGATCAGAGCAGATTGTTGTCTGTGGTGTTCTTGTAGTCCAGGATGCTTATCCTTAAAAGTGTTGCTGATTTTTTGTTTGTTTTGTTTGTTTGTTGTTTGGGGTGGTGGTGGGTGTTTTGTTTTTTTGTGTTTTGTGTGTGTGTGTGTGTTGTTTGTTTTTGTTTATGTTGTTTTGTTTTTGTTTTTTTTTTTCCTCTTCAGAGAGCCCTCTGCAGTTCTATGTGAATTATCCAAACAGTGGCAGTGTATCTGCTTATGGACCTGGCCTTATTTATGGGGTTGCCAATAAACCAGCAACTTTCACCATTGTTACAGAAGATGCAGGAGAGGGTAAGTCTGTTCTTTAAACCCACCCTACCCTAAACTAGGAACTTTTTGGAAGTGTAATGCTCTTTGGCATTAATTTGCATTCATCTGTCCAGTTAGGAATCTCTGGTGTGATACAAATGACGTGTAAATAACACGCTGTAACTTGCAGTATCAACTTTTTTTACCTCTTCTCCAGAGCAGTAGATGTATCCTGTGGTACAGGGTGCAAATGATTCATTTAATGAAAAATAAATTGAAGGCAGCTCAGATCTAGTAGGTGATGACTGGATGTGGAATCACTGTTAGGTAAATCTAACAGACTGAACAGAGTTGTGGTCTTAGTGGATTGCCTGAGCTCTTTTTGCTGCTGTCCTTTGAAAGCATGCATCTAAGCTGCTTTTTCAGTATCAAGTACTTTTTGAACCAATTCTTTGGACTTAGTATGCACAAAAATTTACCCAAGTGCTGTTTTCCTTGTTTCCTAGGAGGGCTGGACTTGGCTATTGAAGGACCTTCAAAAGCAGAGATCAGCTGCATTGATAACAAAGATGGGACCTGCACAGTCACATACCTGCCTACTCTACCTGGGAACTACAGCATCCTGGTCAAGTACAATGACAAGCACATCCCAGGCAGTCCCTTCACAGCTAAGATCACAGGTAGGAATTTTAGACTTCTGGAAGTACTTCATGATGAAAATTAGCCTCTGATAGCATGAGGGACCTGCTTTTTGGCAGGGCCATGAAGTTATCTGACTTGTTCTGCACTTAACTTTGTCATATTTTCTGACTCCTTTCTCTTTATATATAGATGATAACAGAAGACGGTCCCAGGTTAAGCTTGGTTCTCCTGCTGACTTTTTGTTAGACATCAATGAGACTGATCTCAGTCTCCTAACAGCCAGCATTAAGGACCCATCAGGTCGTGATGAGCCTTGTCTTCTGAAGAGGTTACCCAATAACCACATTGGTAAGTTCTGATAGTCTCGATCTGAGAGAGTAGTATAGTAGCTTCTACTGTGTATACTGTACTCATATAATAACCTCTTCTGTACTAGTATAGTTTGCTTTGGTATGTAGAATGATTGACATCTCTGCTCCTTCCTGGAAGAAAACTGTCAGACCAAATGGTTGATACTGTTTGGTACAGTTGGCCAAAGAGAGTATGAAGAATGACCTTTTGCGTTAGCTTGCATGTGATGTGCCAGGTTGTGATTGAAGTGCTTTTTGTTAGCATATGCAAATGGATTTCTGGCCTATTTGAACGCCTCCAACATCTGCAAAGAGAGTGTGTTCTCAGTATTTAACTTCTTGATGTGATTAAAGCTTTTAAAGCAAGTATCACATGCATAAAAAGTAAATAAAATTGTCATGTTTCTCTACTGTGTAGGCATCTCATTCATTCCACGGGAAGTAGGAGAACATCTAGTTAGCATCAAGAAAAATGGGAGCCATGTACCAAACAGCCCTGTAACAATCATGGTGGTCCAGTCTGAGATAGGAGATGCCAGACGAGCGAAAGTTTTTGGACGTGGCTTGGTAGAAGGACGAACATTTGAAATGTGTGATTTCGTTGTAGACACAAGAGACGCAGGTTAGTTCCATTGCAAAGGGACCGCAAGGTGTGGCGAGATGCATCCTTTCTAAATGAGAGCATTGTCTCCCTCAGTGTGCGAATGCCAGGTCGCAAGCCACAAAAAAGCAGATGCAAATACTGCTTTAAGCATGAATGGTCATTGCCAGTTGTTAACTACAGACAATGCTATTAACTTCTGAAATACTTTCTGTTGTTGTGGCTGATGTCTTCTGGAACAGCCAGTAGGGACTGTCACTGAGGTAGTGATGAAGCTTTTCTTTCGTTTGAGGGTGCTGGTTATAGCATCAGTATGTACAGCACAAAGGGAATGAGGAAGCTATTTCCCTATTGGTTTAATGTGGAGCCCTGGCCACAGTCTTTTGAAGATAACTTTTCAACATTAACAAAATAAAAGGGATATGGTCAGAGCATTTTAGGAACTGAATGCATACTGTGCCTTGAATATCTGACTGATTAGGACTACAAAAAATATCATTAAGGCATCAGGCAATTCCCCTGTGCCCATTAAGATGCAAACTTACCAACTAACTACTGCTATGAGTTTGGACTATTATATGTTAAACTTGTAATAGCACTATGGAAAACTGAGGCTTACTTTGCTGTATTGTAGGTTATGGTGGGATCTCCCTGGCAGTTGAAGGACCCAGCAAGGTAGATATCCAAACTGAAGACTTAGAAGATGGAACTTGCAAAGTGTCCTATTTTCCAACTGTACCTGGTGTGTACATTGTGTCCACTAAATTTGCAGATGAACATATTCCAGGTAAGCAGAAGCATTGGCCAACTCTTTGCTTAGGTCAACAGAAGTTTTACCTTGGTAGCCAGCGCACTAGAACTGAGGGTGGGTTGTATGGTCTGGCTCAGACCATAAGTCCCAAAAATTCAGAGAGGTGCTACTAGTACCCTCCGCAAGCAGCAAGCATCCAAAGCTCTTCTGGTTACATGGGTGTATTTCACTTGGACCTGACTGTTAGCTGGCTCTAAAGTTTCCCCTCTGATCCCCTACAAGTCAGAGGATACTCATCTTGATGCAGTAGGTAATAAACAAATGAGGAATGACTTGCTGTGGTACTTTCAGGCAGCCCATTTACTGTGAAGATAAGTGGTGAAGGAAGAGTTAAGGAGAGCATCACACGAACAAGACGTGCTCCCTCAGTTGCAACAGTAGGAAGCATATGTGATCTGAACCTAAAAATTCCAGGTAAGCAACAACCTTATCCCCACAGCCATAACTTTGCACTTGTGTAGCATGGATGTACCTGAAGCTGTGGAAATAGGAACTTCAGTGTTGTTGAGAGATCCTCATGTTAGGATAGTTTAGGGAAGAAACACTGGTAGGGTGATCTCTTTGAAAAGTTAAAAATAAGTGTAACCATGATCAACATATGGATAAATAATATGGATTAAGGCCTTCCTGGCATTCTGTGTATAGCAAACTGGAGAATGGGCTGCACAACTCACCCTCTCTCCACGGTTTTAAGATCATTCTTGTTGGCTGTGAAGTGTTTGTATTGCTGTCTGGCAAATGTGAGTCACTTAGGCCAATCTTAACTGGCTGTGCTTATCCAGACTCTTTATCCGTCTCCATAGCACCTCATGAGCCATAACTGGTTGGGCTTGCTGCTCAGCAGCACACATCTGGCTGAACGACAGGCTGGCACCTCTGTGCCTCTTCTGACACTTGTACTGTGTAATCATTTGCATGCAGGTCCTGCTTCCACAAATAAAATACTGAACGCCTTTCTCACTTTTTAATCTGTTTTTTTGTTGTTGTGTGTTTGTTTTTTTTTTTAATCCCTTCTTGTTAGAAATTGATTGTGGGGATATGACGGCGCAGGTAACTAGTCCCTCTGGAAGAAACTTTGATGCCGAAATTGTAGAAGCTGACAAAAACACTTACTGCGTCCGCTTTGTGCCACAAGAAATGGGGGTCCACACTGTGGATGTCAAATACAGAGGGCAGCCAGTGCCCGGCAGCCCCTTCCAGTTCACCGTGGGGCCGCTGGGCGAGGGAGGAGCCCATAAAGTGAGAGCTGGAGGCCCAGGACTGGAGCGTGGAGAGACAGGTGTCCCAGGTAAGTCCTCTGCTCTCATGAGGCTCCAGTGCCTGCTGTGTGCAGGTCTGCAGCTTTGGTTTCTGTTGGGCTCTCCTTTGAGAGCTTGAGCAGAGCTTAGTGTAGGGTTGCCCCAGGCCAGGGTTGGTCAGTGGAGAAGCATGGAGAAATAGTATTTTTGTATCACGAAGATGGAAAAGTCTAGAAAACCATGTTTTGGAAACTGAATGCTTCCCCAGGATGAGCCTGAGGCTGGATGGTGTGTTACACAGGGCTGACAGGCTAACTCAAGGCTAATAGGAGCCTCTGGGAGAGACTGAAGTGTTATCACCCAGGATGATGGGACGAGGTACCATTCGTCATACAAATGAGTATGTGTTGCACAGTCTGTTAAGAAGAAGCTGCAACCCAGCAGCAGCAAGCTTACTGCTGTGTGTACTCTCATGCTTCAACAGCTGAGTTCAGTATATGGACACGGGAAGCTGGAGCTGGAGGACTGTCTATTGCTGTAGAAGGCCCAAGTAAGGCAGAAATTGCCTTTGAGGACCATAAAGATGGATCTTGTGGTGTATCATATATAGTTCAAGAGCCAGGTATGTACCAGGACCCCCAGTCATACTGAAATAACACTGAATCCTTCTTCCAGAGAAATTAAGGACACTCACTGCCTTTTTTTCTCCCTCTCCCTGCAGGCAACTATGAGGTGTCCGTAAAGTTCAACGATGAGCACATTCCTGATAGTCCATACCTGGTTCCCATCATTGCCCCCTCTGATGATGCTCGCAGGCTCACTGTCACTAGTCTTCAGGTGAGACATAAGGAAACATCTCTGCAACTTGCCACACAGACTGATTCCGTCCTTGTTCTCCAAGACCAAAAATGGTTGTCTGTTCTTCTTAGTAGTAGCCTTGCCTCGGTTGATGCTTGTTTTCAAAGTTCAGCTTGTAGCCAGAGAAAGGTTTTTGGTAGCTGGCCCCTTGGTAACTTGGTCCTATAGAGCTGTCTTAGCTCTGCATAGCCAGAATGTGAAAGCAAAAGGTTCAGCTGAGTGTATTACAGGTGGTAATGCTTGGGAATTAAGAATAAGAGGCTCTAGAAATAGAACTGGAGGAGCCAAAACTTGCTTTCCACCCCATTAGGTAGAGGAAGGCCAAAGAGAACTGAAACAAGAATGTGAACCACCAGTGATGATGCTGTTGCCAAGTTAGTTGGTTGTCATGTGGACTGAAGAGCTGGGCTTCCATGGGCGAGGCAGTGTAGGACTGTGTGGTGGTTGGCACTTTGCTGCAGCCTTGGAGCATTCACATGGACCGATGGAGGGGACCCTGCCGTGAGGTCAGAGTGCAGATTTGTTCTGGCTGATGTCACAAAACCACACAGTTGCAGCTCAGATGATTCATGAACAGTAGGAAATCAGAGTGAATCACAGCTTTGTAGTTGTTCTGGGATCATCTGTTAACCTTACCCTATCATTTTTGTGTGTGGTTACATGCATTAAAATATAAGTAACATTAAAGGCCTGACCTAAATCTCCAAAGCCAGAAACTTGGATGTGAGACTAAGAATCTGCATCTAAATACACTGTACAGCAGTCCTTGTTGAGTAGACATAAGCCATTAGTACTTCAGTTTAGGCATTTGGGGGGGGGATGTCTCAGCTGTGGTCTCCAGGAGCTTGCCTGGTCTGCAAGACTCCTCCACCTTGGCTGAGTAAACAAATCATGAGAGCCTGATTTGATAGTATCTCTTCTAACCAGGAGTTACAAGGGCGTTAATTGGTCGCTGTGGTATTGATGTTTCTCTTGTGTTTCATTTAAAGACTCTTTGACAGGGATACTCACTTCAATTAAGTCCTGAAGAGGTAGATAAAGCTGAGTATTTGGTAATGGAGCGCACTGTGTAGCATCAGGCTCTGCTAAACCCATACCAGGCACTTGCTTTATACTTTGTACCTCAGTTCTACTCAGTTGTATTTATTTCCCTCTTCAGGATTTAGTTGAAAACAAAGGCAGGTAAAGTATGTTCAGCATAAAATATTGCTGCTGGATGGCTGCACAGGCTGCTCTGATTGAAGACTGATGCACCATGGATGCTGAGCTGTCTTGACTTCTGCTGATGGCCTGACAAGCACAGCAACATCTGTTTTTGTGTTTTAAAGTACTTTCTCATGGTAGGACATCTTTGTGGTGGCATTTTAAATGCAGCCTCTTGTGGCAAATATAACCACGCATGTTACTGTTTCAGACAACTGGATTATCAGAGGCCTCTCCCCTGCATGAATCTGGAGTGGATAAACAGGCTGAAAATGGAGCAATAGCTTAAATATCCTTTATACCAAGTGCCTGGATGCTGGGGACTCCCCTCAAAGGATTGACTTCTCGTAAACCTGCCTCTGCCTGACTGAGTGGTAGTCTGGCTTCCAAAACCAGCCCATTACCATGGGAAAAAGCAGCCCAGCCAATGTGGGTGATGCATAAATCAGCCACTCCTTAAGAGGGATAGAGCTTCTGACTTGAGACTTAATGCAAGTCACAATTTTATGGGTGTTGCTGAAATCTTAAAAAACCCTAACACTGATGTGGTTATTTTCCACAAATCTTGTGTTTTCTGAAACAAGTAGCTTAAATTTGATAATATGACTGTTGCATTCTCAGGAGTCTGGATTAAAAGTTAATCAGCCAGCATCCTTTGCTATAAGGCTGAATGGGGCAAAGGGCAAGATTGATGCTAAAGTCCACAGCCCCTCCGGAGCTGTAGAAGAGTGCCACGTGTCTGAGCTGGAGCCAGGTGAGCACCACTTTACATTGGTCAAGACAAACTGGGTGACCTCTAAAACATGCTCGCTGCTATAGCGAGGGGGTTTAGTCCCTTTGGCTTGTGAACAGTGTAACCAAGGGAAAAGCACCTTGCTTGGAGAATGACTTCTTGTTGTCAAGAGTTGTGTGGTCAGGGTTATGTCCACACTTTTCCTAGATGGCTCATGAAATAACTGAGCCCTAACTTGGGTAAGGTACAGCTTGGTTTGCCAGTGAAGGTACAGTGATGTTAGTCATAACTTGAAATATGATGTGGTTGTTGAATTTAGCCAGGGAAAAGTCTGTATTTTTCAAAGCTAGGTTTCAGTCTTTGACTAATAGTTTATTTTTAACTTGCACCCACTTCTTCATACAAAACATCAAGAAAGCTGAATATATGCAAACATTACAGAAAGCTCAACACCTGTTTCAGCAATGAGCTGTTCTTTTTCACTTGAAGTCTGAATGAGTTATGTTCTGTACTATGGACAGACAGCAGCTGTCCTTCTGGGTAAGATCAGTCTCTCCTGGTTTAACAGGCAATCAAAAATGTTAAGTATCAGCAAATTGCTAAATGACTTTATTAAGTGAAGGTGTGGGGCCCGTGGTGTCAGAGCAGCACACTCAGCCTGTTGGTAAGATTTGAGAAGCTCTTACCAGCTGTTTTTTCTTCTCTGCACTGTTCCCTAGGCCCCTGACAGGCTGGCCTGTGATTAAGCTGTCATGTTTAGTGCACATGTGAAGGCAATAACCCTAAAACTCCCCATGTAGACTAGATGACAGCTGAGATCAGGTGAAAATGCAACCCATGGCACCTCCTGTGATAAATACAGCATTTTCCTACTTAAATATGGGCTTAGCAGTTTGTGTAGCTGAGTTTGCTTAAACCAAGACCACGATACATTGAAATGTTATGAAAGCCTTGCTCGGGTTGCAAACTAACTCTGTGTTGGGTGTGACTGCTGTTTTGCTGATTTATTGTTATCTCTGATATATCAGAAAAGCCAATTCTCTCTTGCAGATAAGTATGCTGTTCGGTTCATTCCCCATGAAAACGGCATCCACTCAATTGACGTGAAGTTCAATGGAAGCCACGTTGTGGGCAGCCCTTTCAAAGTGCGTGTTGGCGAGCCTGGGCAGGCAGGCAATCCTGCACTCGTCACTGCGTACGGATCCGGCCTGGAGACTGGTACCACAGGTAACCCTTCTTTTACAGCCCCAATACAGACCTGTTTGCACTCCACCTTTCTGAGAAATAGAAGCTGTTCCTAGGTGCATTTTTACGTGACTTTCCCTGCTAAGGCAGCTGAACTAACCCACATTCTCTGCTGATCTGGGCACAGGCTAACTTAGCATTCTTGCATGCTCCTCAAGTCTTACAACCATCAATTAGTGAGTCTGTAGGCTATACTGAGCATTAATGAACTTAAAACCTCTGTAAACGAGCAACTGCAGCACGAGTTCACTTGAACTAGTTAGCAGCTGGGCTATGACTGCTTAGCCCCATGTCACTGGTCCCTCGGAGCTCCAGAGTCCCTTCCACAGAGCTTTGAGTCCCTTCCACATGTGAACATGGCTGCAAAGGCTGGAGACTTTGGGAAATACAGGTACTGAGTTGGTTGTCTAGCTGAAGGAATCTTGTTTAACTCGCATACTCCTGTTAGTTAAATGGGTATGAGGGTGCACCTAGCTACCTTTTCTTCAGCGCTTGCACCTCTAAGAAATTTCAAGTTAAATGTAATTTAGTGTGTAAACTCCAGGGAGCGCGGTGGCTTGTTCTGTTTGTAGTATGCTATACATCCTTCAGATACAGCTGACTTATCTTGGAAATCTGACACCTGCTGTGGCTGTCCCATCTGGTAGTTCTCAACTCAAGAATGTAGGGTTTAGGGTTGTTGTGTTTTGGGTTTTTTTTTGTAAATATATGATTTATGGCCCTAGTAAGAAAGTATGTGAAAATATTCCAGGTTGGTTTGTTTAATTGTGTCCTTTCTTGGGCCATGCACATAAGGGAACAGTGGAGTAAAACTGATTTATATATTTTTTTCCTTCTTTCTTTTGATATGCAAGGTACCTAGGTCCGCTGCTTCTATCTACTGCTGTCTTTTGTGGATTGCATTTCTTACCTTCTTTCTCTCCTTGGGGGTGGGTGGAGCAAATCAGAAAAAAAACCCCTGCAGTTATTTAGTCAAAGGTTCTGCTGTCCTGGAGAAACCAAGCAATTGGTTTTGGAAACGTGGCTGTACTATGTAAAATAAAGATATTATAGCCTGTACTGCTTTAATAGGTGGAAACAAAAGCACTCATTAATACTAGACACTGATGCATCAGGAACAGGGGATTTTTTTTCCATTTATAAAGGTGCTTGGGGTTGTTTTTAATCTAAATAGACTTTTTAACTTCAGCAAAATTACTCTGTGCCCCCTTGTTGAATCTTGGCCGCTGCCAAAAGCTCAGTGCCCTGGGAGCTGCTCGGCAGTGTTTTCAAACAATGACCTAGTGTAGAGGTTTCAATAGCCAGTGGCTGAGCACCTGAAACATCCTCCCAGGAGGGGGGTGTGTTTTCAGCTTCCAACAATGTGAGCCTTCATCTGGGGCACAGGGAAAAAGCAGGGACTTCAGAGCAAGAACTCTTCAGTGGGAAGCTGTGAACCATGCTGGCTTTGGAAATGAATTTTCCTCTGGTTGAGCAGTGCATGTTGCAAGCTGCCTGCCTTACCTCTTAGGCAGGCACTGCTAGGGAGACATGCTGCTAAAGCACAGGAGGATGGCACAATCCTCTGTGTGAGCTGAGTTGTTCCAGCATTGTGACACAGCAGCCTCTTGTGCGGAAAGGCCAGAAACTTCTCCCTAGCTTATCACAACAGTTGAATGCTTCAGTTGCTGCTGTAGTAAACTTCCCTGTAACCATCTTGATTTTGACTGAGCTCAAGTTCTTTATCCCTTCTTAGCAGTGTCTGATACAACAGCCCAAAGATCATAAATATTTGAAGACAGAGCTTGATGCTATATCATTTGGGGGCTGAAAGTCATGCTTATTTTTTAATTGTGTTGCTGGCATTATGTCATTGGGTTAGTGTTAGCAGCAATAATTCAGCCATGTTAACCAGATGCTGTAATTAAACAAGCTTTTGTTTCCATAAACTGCTTGAAGTCCTGTTTCTGAGCAGTTCAGACAACTGTCTCCTCCAGGACATTGCCTGCCCCTCATCTTTCTTGCTTTCTTGTGGGTTCTTTGCTGCTGTTTTATGGTCTAAGCAGTGAGATGATGCTGAGCTTAGCCCTGCAGGAGGCTGTGTCTGCGTGGGCTCTGATGCGCAACAGAAAGGCTCTTGTTCTGAATTTTCTCACTAAGCCAGTATTTTGATGCCAAAATCTTTCCATTTTGGTCCTAAAGAAATTCTCATGACCCCTTTTCCTGCCCACCCTGCAGTCACACAATGTGAGCAGAGGAGGGAGCCTGGGTGCCAGTGGGGAGAGTGCCTGGGTGCAGAGACCTCAGTGGGGGCTGGCCTGTGTGAGGATGCTGGGTAGAGGCACACTGCCCCTCCCTGCCTGCAGCCTCATCTTGCACAGAATTATCTGTTCCTTTTTGATAACAGGATGCATTTGTAACGTTGGGTGTGAGGAAGAGTGTGTCTTACTGTGCTACATCTTTCTAGGATTGCAGTCGGAGTTTTTCATTAACACAACCAAGGCTGGTCCAGGTACCCTCTCTGTTACAATTGAAGGGCCATCAAAGGTGAAAATGGACTGCCAGGAAACTCCAGAAGGTTACAAAGTTATGTACACACCCATGGCTCCAGGAAACTATTTAATTGGAATTAAATATGGTGGACCTAACCACGTAGTGGGCAGCCCCTTCAAGGCAAAGGTTACAGGTAAAAAGCTAACCAGTATTTTACTGTGTGCCTGAATTAAATAAATATGTCACTCTGAGATAGGGCAATATTCAGGTCTAGGTGTCCAAAAAACCCAAAACAAAACATGAAAAGCAAAATACTCCTCCCCAAAGCCTGGGTGAGGAATTTCAGGAAAGGCTACAGGAGTGATAGTCATGAAGCTTGCTAGCGTTACTCATTGGAGGACTGTAAAACAGCTCCATAGTGGAATATTAAATGCTGACCTAGCACTAGGGTCATTGGCAGTGGGGAAATATGACATTTACCCATTTGCCTGCCAAAGCCTGAAACCTAGTCACCTGTAGCATAAGAAACGTCCTTTTTGGTTGCATTTTGGTGCAGGTGCCACCTAACCAAAAGTTGCTAATGTCTGGGAGGCTTTTAGGAAGCTCTTTCTCGCTTCAGTACTGTGTTTAAGCACAGGCTAGAGTTCATCTCCACTGTTACCCCTGAGAAAGTGAACCCTCTCCTGGTGCCTGTGGTGCAGTGGTGTTCTTGGGAGTGGATGACAGGGACTGCGCACCCCTGGGTTGGGACATGCTCTGCTTTCAAAATGGGTTATTGTAAAATTGCACCTGCTTTTCTGTCAACTAGAGTAATTTTTGGCGTTTGGT
Organism: Chloroceryle amazona; assembly: GCA_027560015.1. Lineage (NCBI taxonomy): Eukaryota > Metazoa > Chordata > Aves > Coraciiformes > Cerylidae > Chloroceryle > Chloroceryle amazona. Next base: position 70,984 of record JANHFX010004465.1, read on the forward strand.
GATTGGAGCACAATTAACTCTTCTCAAGCAGCCAGCTTTGCTTAATGAACTCTGAAATTCCTATGGTGTTGCCTACAACAGGCAGTACTGTCGTCCTTTAACCACTCAAGGGCTCTGGGATAGGATTCTTGCCAGCATTGCTGGAAGATGTCAGCTTAAAATCTCAAGTAGAAAATTGCTTCTCTCTGAAAATGCATTCTCAAATGCAGAATGCATGCTAGTCGTTAGGAGGGTTTCAAAACCTCCTTTAAATGCCTTTCAAATAAGGTGAATCTAAACAGCTAAAACCTTTTCTGTTTCCAGGACAGCGACTGGTTAGCCCAGGCAGCACCAACGAAACTTCCTCCATCCTGGTAGAGTCTGTGACAAGGTCATCAACAGAAACGTGCTATAGTGCCATTCCCAGATCCACCTCGGATGCTAGCAAAGTGGTTTCCCGGGGAGCAGGACTCTCAAAGGCTTTTGTGGGTCAGAAAAGCTCCTTCTCTGTGGACTGCAGCAAAGCAGGTATGGGTACAAGAACCAGATGGATGTCAGGATTGTTTATCTGTACACTTTTTGCCCCAAACCAACTTGCAAAGTTAAATTCAGAGCTTGAGGTGATGATATGGTTCTAAAGAAAAACTCTAAATAGTCCATGCTGCTCACCAAATCAGTCCTAATGTAAAGATTGTAAAGATGCCAGTTCCTCCCCAGATGGCTTTCTCTGAGCCAGGTGTTACCTGAAAGAAACCACGGGGTTATGGCATAAGAACAAACAGGTTGCTGAACTTAAGCAACTCTTGTGATGCATTGTAGCATGTAATGCCAGGTGTTCCCCTAAAGCCTTGAGGGCCCCTCATCATCACCTGGGAGCTTTGCAGTGGGTGGATTACAGGCCAGCCATGTTCACTGGCCTCTGCTGTTAACTTCTAGTGAAGTACTTGAAAGACATGCCTGCTTGCTTTCATGAGCAGTTAGTGTCTCCTGTGCTCTACCTGCACAGTGGTAGCCTGTCAGGTCTATCAGAATGCACAGATAAACCCTCACCTCTATGAGGTTGAATGCTTTGTAAACTAAAATTCCTTCTTATACCAAATTAGCTTAGCCATACCTCAGACCACCACTCTGTAAATTAAAAGAACAAAATTCTCGTGTTCCAGAGCTAATACATGATGGTAAAACCATGCTTGTTTGTTTAAGCTTAGGAATGCTAACAATCTGTTATTTTGCTGTATAGGTTCAAATATGCTGTTAGTTGGTGTCCATGGACCTACAATACCATGCGAAGAGGTATCCATCAAGCATTTGGGCAGCCATCAGTACAATGTAACATATGTCGTCAAGGAAAGGGGTGACTATGTTCTGGCGGTGAAATGGGGTGATGAACATATCCCCGGGAGTCCCTTCCATGTTACTGTTCCTTAAACTCACCAAGCGTCGGAGTTGACTTATGCATTTTCAAATCAGATGTAGAGTTATCCTGGGTGCAGTCCTGTTGCAAAATGCAGTATCTAGATACACACGGCTCACATTTCAATACCATCAGAAATAAACTATGTAACTTTATTTTTTACATGCATTTCACCTCTATTCCACTTATCAACCTAATGTCAATCTATTTAACGTCCTCCTCAAATTGTACCTTTGCAGTGCTGTCTGGGTCACCGTTAATGTCTGGAGAATCATGTGGATAACTAGATGCTAATCTCCCTTGCAGGTGTTAACGACTTTAGCTGTTAATGCAAAACTGGAATTTGTCTTTGTAATTGGGTATCTTAACTACTGATTTTATTTGACTGGAGACTTTATGTTTTAGTTATGGAATATGACTTGGGCTGTCCCCAGTTCAAATTCTTTTCTGTAAAGAAATCAGGTAAAACTGGTACTATGATAGGTGCCTTTGTATACTTGATAAATTTTAACACTTAACATTATAAAAAGTGGCTTTAACTCTCAAATTTCAAATGTTTCTGAAAATGCTTTGCTAATGGTTTACATTTAGGAAAAGTTTATATTTTATAGCAAACCAAAAGCAGACTGAAAATTACTTCCTGGAAGCTTTCAGCCTTTCTATGTTAATGCTTTGTAAATCTAGGCAGGTAGCTTTTTGGCTGTGATGCTGGCAATGTGGGTTTCAATTAGCTTGGGATTCTGGTGAGATTTATGTAACTACAGCTGACTCCCCACACTTTGTTTTATTTTAAGAACAATGCTGGGCTAAGTAAAGCCCCTAAACTTGTGGAGCCAGGCATAGCTGTCACCTGCATGACCCAAAATTGATGTGGGTCAGAGCATGGTAGTGTTATTGAGATGATCATCAATGGGGTGCAGGCCAGGTGAGGAGCTGATATGGTGCAAAGAAGCCTGCCTGGGGATGGAACCCCACATCTCTAGCCAGGTATAGGGCAGGAGGGAGGGCAGGTGTGCAGACTTACCAGTAATAGCAATGCCAATCAACAAGCCTGTCTCTGGGGCAAGTCATTTTATTATATCTCTGTCTGAGGACATGCCTGAAGCATGCTCATCTCTCCTGAAATCCCCTTCATGCTGCAAAAGGCATTCCTGCTGAGGGTCAGGGAGTGAAAACTTCCATTGTAACTCATCTGTTTGTCCTAGATTACTCCATGCCACTTCCCAAGTGTGTATCTGAATTGCTGACAGCTGCTGGGGCTTTAGTAAACTCTCCAAATGAGCTTTAACTCTGTGATTAGAAAGTAGGATTTGTTGAAAACCTGTTGAAATGTCAGTGTCTGTCCTAGGGAGAAGTTCATGCTTACAGTTCTGTAGTTATGTGTGGATGTACTACTCTCCAGCACAGTCATTGGGGAAATAAAGGAAGGTTGGGCTTTTTTTACTGTGCTTTTTTTTGTGCCTTAATGTGAAATGCTCACTACATTGTAAACTAGGAAGTAAAAACAAAATAAACTGGAATAAAATGCAGGATTGTAAAATTGTATCATAACTTATTAAATAGTAATTTTTGCTTCATTAAAACGTGCATGTTAAAACCACCATTTGGATTTTTTCATATGTAGTCAATAAGGTTCAAACTAAAGCTACAGCATGCAGCAGTCTCAGGCAGACTGAATAACCTCTGGCCCACAAGCCATGCAGGTAGCCATGAAAAATGTGGGCATAACCGGTCACATTTTTGTCTCAAACTTTTTTTTTTCTTAAATCAGTGTCTGGTAAAAGTTTAAGCTGTGCCATGAATGTATTGGGTAGCAGCAGGCAGATCATGAGTAGGTGATGATGTGGCCATGCTTGGGTTTCCATGCATAGTAACAAGCCCTGGGGCAGTGGTGCCGGGGAGCAGTGTGTCCCTGGAGGTGACGGTCGGATTATTGGTCTGATCTCGGGGTGCTGCTGGTAACACCTACCAGCTCCTCTGGGATCCCAGGGGCTGTTTGCAGAAGATGGTTCCTGGCCTGGCATTTGGGGCCAGCTGCCTTCAGCAGACAGACATGGAAACCAGCAGATGTTTTCCCAAACACTGCTCCCACTGGAAGTCCTACTGAAACCTGACATGCAGTGGTTGCCAAGGACTTTCCTGCTCCAGGTTTATAAGATGATTTCATTTCTATAGTTAACTGTGTTTCATTTGCTTTTGTGATATGTCAGCCTGAACCTGGGATTTGATGTTTATTTAAAAAAAAAACAAAACACCAAACAAACCACAGCAACCTGGACACAGCTGTTAGTTTGAATAAACCTTGAGAGCCTTGTGCCTGCTTAACTCCTATTGCCCAGTATCCCTGCTTTTGTCTGGCCTTCTCTTGCCTGTTTCTCCTGGGCATCTTGGTCACACCTGGTATATTATTGTTCTTGGAACGTAATAAACCTTGCATGGTATTGTTTGGAGTGTAGCATCAAGTACTCTATTGGAGGGCTAAATCATGTCCCTCGTGAGGGGTGTGCTAGGGAACCTGGGGCAACTGGGATGTTCAGTGACCAGCCGGTCTGAGCATGGGGTGCATGGGCAGCAGGGGACTGAAGGCACCCCTTCGCCCTTTCCAGTAGGAGTGTGATTATCTCTAATAAGTTAAATATCTTTATTTTTAAATTATTCTAATAATTTAAGTATTTAAATTATTTCAAATAAATACCTGAATTATTTTAA
>JANHFX010004466.1:0-24475 GCA_027560015.1 Chloroceryle amazona
TCTTTAACTGATGTTTCCTCCCAGGAGAAAAACTTTGCTAAACGAGTCCCGACGGCCAGACCAGGACGAGTTTGGTTCCGCAGCCAGCCCTCAGCAGCAGAGCAGGTAACCTCCCCCCGGGGCCCCCCCACTGCTTGGATTTCGTTGTGTTTTTTTTTTTTTTCTCTGGGAAAAGCGCTCAGAGAGAACTCGGGACGCAGAGGCGGCGACATCGGGGGGTTCTCCCCGAAATCAAGTCCCTAATTTTAGTCACTTTGCAGCCTGGTGAGACCTCTTGAGAAAGAAATTCTGGAAAAAGTTTTTTTCTTTTCCCCTGTGAGAAAGGAAAGTGGTCCACAGAGCTTGGGGCTTCCTGGGGGTACCTCCCACAGGGTAGGCAAGGGAAGTCGGACAGGGATGACATTTTGGGGGTGGACAGAGGAAGCAGGGGTCTTCCTATCACTGCACGTCACTATCATTTTTCTATCATCGTTGAAGCTGAAGGAAGACACCAGATGACTCAGAAAGCCCTGCTGGGTGTCAGGGAAATCTTCAGATCTCATCCTGCACTCCAAGAGCTGGCTGGGCAGAACTGCTGCCCCCCATCCATGACATATGCCAATACTAAAGCTGGGGGGCTGCTTTATCAGCACCAGGAAAGCCTTGGGCTTTCACACCATCCTCACCCAATGCTGCTGAGCATCACCTCTAACCAAGATGCCCACCCATGTAAAGTCCAGCCTGGAGCAGGTAAGGGAGCAACTGCCTAGGGTGGGCTGGACAAGCTGGGAGGAGTTTTATAGCCAGATCACAGTTTTTCATGTAGCTACATGGCCGTGTCCTGAGAAATGCCTACACTGTTAACACCGTGGCAGATCCCTCCATAAGTCCCCCCTAGGGTAAAAATTGCAGCTTTCAGCTTTGTAACTTGGTTGAAAGTATTTCCAATAGCAGAGCAGGACAAAAGTTTTTTTTCTATGCAGGCAAGTAGATGATCTCAACCAAGTCATACCATCCTCCTCTCTTCTTTTTTAAACTAAAAAGCCACCCAGCCTTTCAGAAAAGATCCTCCAGCCCTTTTCTTTAAGCATTTCCTAGTGGTTTTTAATTCATCAGCCAGGTTATTTCCTCCTATCACTCATTCCCCGGCTTGTTTCTCCCTGTGGTTTTGTTCTTGCTTTATTTTTTCTGCAGGTATTTGTGGCTCTTTTTCGCTCTCCAATGCTCAGGCAGCGAATCGTGAGTCTAACAGAACCATGCGGGGTCCAGTCCTGGTCTGGCATGAACCAGCTGCTGTTGGAGTAAACTGCCTTAGTTTCTCTTCTGCCAAACGAGGATAACACCAGGAGTGTAGGCACGGGCTGGAGAGAGCAGGTGAGAAAGAGTGACACGGAGCATTAGGGAAAGGTGTCCTTCTCCACAGAAGGCACAGATCTTCAGGGAGGGAAACAAACCAAGGGCACAGCAGGGACCATCCATTCATCTTGGGAGAGCTGAGGGTAAAAGAAGAGAAGATTTCTATTTCTCCCAAAGGATGCAGTTAAATCAAGACAGCATCTGGATGCAGCCAGTTAATTTCAGTCGGAGGATCCAACTTTTCCAGCCCTTGGAAAGGGAGGCAGGACAGACACCCAAGAAGGGAGCCACTGAAGATCACTCCAGGACACACAAAGGAAATTCCTTCCCTAGGGGAGATGGAAACCTTCAGCTCTGCAGCCATCAGCTGTTGAGGTTTTCATGTTGATGCAAGGATTTTAATGTTTTCTGATGTAGCAGGAGTGGGTTTGGGAGCGAAGTGTTACAGAGTGCAAAGGAGGAACAGCTTTTCTCATTCAATCATATCAAACAGCCCTTGCTTATCACTCTTTTTTTTTTATTTTTTTTAAAATTGATCTAAACATCAGAAAAGTAGTTGAAAAAGAAAACCCAACACTATGACTGAGTCTGGAGCTGCCTGCACCTGAGATCACACCTAACAAAGGAAGAGACGTCTCATTTAGACAATGGGGTACAAAGACTCAACAGCGTGAAGTGTTTATAGTCCAAGGCCCCATCTCACATCTTTTTACATGCAGTGGGAGAAGCCCTGGCCTTGTCTCAGGTTGCACACTGGCTGAGACTCCAGCTGGTGAGTAGTTACTTTAAAGCTGATGGAGCCCTTCAAATTACCCTCAACTTCTCTGGGTTAGGACCCAGATGTCAAACTAGTTCTGAGAGACGGATAAAACAGTGAGCCGGAGGCAGGCAGGAAACAAACTGTGTTTTACCCTTGAATAAGGAAGGTCAAAACAGACTCCAATTCCCACGTCCACTTTAACGCTCAGGGTGCTCTTCCTGGCCTTGATCTTTTATAAAAGGTGGAAGACAGTAATAAAGACGGCTACCAAACACACGTGAGCTGGATCTCTCTCTAAAATGAGGTGAGGAGGAGGGAATATAGCACAGTTGGTGTGTGTATGTTTTGCCAGCATCTGCTGCCTTCTGAAGCAGTTCATCCTGAGTACGCAGAGCCATTTCAACTGCTCTTTTACCCCCAGCCCCCAAATCGTTGTGCACTAGAGCCACAGCCTCCTTTAGAAATGTTGCACACACAAATCACTTCACAGCATGGGCCAACGTGCCCTGCTGCAGAGAAACAGGACTGGGCACCCTCAGAGAGTTGCTACCTCAAGCACCTCATGCACCCAGGCAGGTACTGCATCAGTGGTACCCAGGACACATTTTTTGCAACCACATAGGTTAGAAAAACATGCATTTGCTTGCCCCAAACCAGAACAATATTCTGCTAAACCATATGTAGGTAACTCAGGGGGACGTTCACATTCCTTAAAGCGTCCATGCCAATGTTTTTGCCCCATCTTGGGTGAAACAGTAGCCTAGATACCTGCACAGCCCTGAGCTACGGTTGGAGAATCCTTGTTTGCAGAGCCCTCCCCTTAGTGATGAAGCCACCTCGGGGACGTGCGAGAAAGAAGAGGGGGTGGGAGCCCTGGGAGTGAGGACCTCTCTGGTTCCTCTCCCAAGGACTGCTGCCGTAAGAAGTTCAAAGCACCCTCCAGCCTCAGAGCCAACAGTGGCCTCTGGAGGATGCTTCAATGATGCGTGAGCTGCTGCTGATGCTCTTAGCATGGCCCTGAAATACCCCATCACTTTCTAACCAAACATTTGGTGACCTCAGCTGCAAGCTGCACGAGTACCACCCACAGCACATCCCTGTCTGAACCCACCCATGTTCCAAACTCCCAGACGGGCATCCTCAGAAGAACCTTGAGACACTCTCACCACAGCTACTCTGAGTGATGGGAAGGCTTTGTCACCAGAAGGTGAATTACATTGCTCATAAAAGGTCAGTACACGATGAGGTGACGACCTCTTCTTCCTGAGAATAACTCTTGGAGTCACTAATGTATTTGGGGGTAATTGTGCAGCAAGGTCCAGGCACAATCTTTTGTTCACAAAACATATAGATAAAGCATTTACCAAACTGAGGAACACCAGGGAAAAAAAATCCGAAAGAAGAAACTTGCAAACTGTTCTTCACCTTTGTTGGGAAGTTGTTATTTTTTTTTATTTCCCCCACTACAATCAGTCCAGATATTCTCCTGCTAATTAATTTTGACATCAAAATCATGAAGTTTTCTTTTATTCCTAGAGAAATAAAGGGGGAACAACAACAACAACTTTTTTGTTGTCAGCAAAAATAATCATCTTAACAGAAACATATTTGTTTAGACTTGAAAGAAAACAAAAAGATTCTAAGGGACTTGAGCTATGGAAAACCATGATTCAGGGGCAAAACTTGTTTTGGAGGCTTGGCTTCTCTTTTGGTGTTTTTTTTTTGTTGTTGTTGTTCAAGACAAATCTCAGTATTTGGGGTAAATATTTAGTTTTCCCTTTTCCTGGAACAAAATAACCAAACAAAAAAACCCCACCATTAATCAATTCCTGCCCCAGGTCTGTACCTCATGGCTAAAACCCAAGCCTAAGAAAAGGTCAAGTACAAGGACCGGGCTGAGCCAGTGACTCAGCTGCCCTGCCTGGTGGCTTCAATACCCTAAAAAGAGCAAAGCACGGGTCATGTATGGGGTTAATAAGGAACATTTATAGATTAGTTTGCATAAAGCAATATTAAATAGCCTGGAGAGCCAAAAGGGCTGTTAATATCACCGTAATACAACCACACCAAAAAACCCTTCTCGAGGAACCAACAAGCTCTGCTCCAAGCAGGGCACAGCCTTGACCGTCCTCTCACCATCCCTCTAGCCTCAAAGGATTCAAGGTGCAACACTCAGAGGCAGTGGAAGAAACCATCACACAAAATTACTGAGGATAATCCCTCCAAGAGCAAATCTTCACAAGAATCCTCGGTTTCCTGCTTTCCAGCTACCTCCACTTCTCCTTAGTTGTCCCTTCCCACCAAAATGCTGACACACACTGACTACATTTTGTTCAGAGGATGCGTGGTAGGTGGTGAAAGCTCAGTGTCCTGCAGGGTTATTCTGCAAGGCTCCTTTATGGCCTCACCTCATAAACACTGATGCTTTTAAATGCATTTAAATAGGCAGCCAGGTCCATGGGAGAATCTGGCCCACAGGGTCTGCCAGAAGTTTTGCAAGTCCATCTGAGGATCACAAGAATGGGACAGGAACAGGCAGGAAAATTTAGCCTGGACAGGAGCACTGCAGCAGGAGTGTTCTGTGCATTCCCACACTATTTTGCTCTCCCTGACCCCCCAGGTTAGCCTGAGCCCTTGCCACACTGGGAAGTCCTGTCTCTGCCCCAGTGCTTGCCAGCTGCCATGCAAGGGGCATTCCTGCTGCACAGACCCTGTCTGCACCACAGCTCCAGCTAGACACCCAAACCTGCTGAGGCATGTGTTTTCCAGGGAAATCAAGGAACTGATGCCCAGGTGGCTCAGATGCTGCACACCAGGGCTCCCAGGCAAGGACTTCACTGCAAAAAGTTTCCTTTTCCCTTGTCCACTTACTGTTCTCTTACAACTACCAGACCGACCAGCTGCAAGTCCAAGCAGACAGTTAAAATCCCACCTTACTAGCTCACTACCCACTCTCTTTTTCCTCTGCTAAATGCTCCTGCCAGCAGCAATTTCATTCACTCCAGCCATAATAGCCTTTTCCCTCCCCTTAGGCCAGGAGCACACCTCTGTCATGGAAAATTTCCCTCCGTCTTCTACCTTCAGCCCAATCTGCCTGCAGCGGAGCTGTCAGGTTGTTTTTTATTCACTGCTTAAAATGCTTTTGAAACAAAGTCTCTTTAATCCCCCGAGCCTAGCCAGGCACCTTTGGCAATCCCCTCCTGGTAGCGCAGGGGGAACGCAAACCCCAGCAAGAGATAAGGGGCACCCCTTGAGCTGCTGGGATCAGGTGGGTGGAGGCCGGGTAGGACCAAAGGTGTCCTCAGATGGCATGGATGGAGCAGGGCTAGGAGCAGGAAGTGCATCAAATCCCAGGCATAGAGGTGAAGTCATAAGATGGGGTGTCCATGTCAGGGGATAAAAGAGCAGAGATCCTCCCACCCAGACCATATCTTGCTTACTAGCCTGGAGAAAGGTCTCCAAGGCCCTCAGTGCTGATGGGGAGCCGAGGGTTGGCAGTCAAGCACAACACATCCTAAAGCCTGGCAAGACAAGGGGCAAGTCCAGGAGCAAGAAACCCACCTTTGGATTTCCCAGGCACAGAAGGGTGATTTGGCCACTGCCCAGCCCTTCTGCCCCAAGTGGAGACATCTCATCACACATCTGTGTTGGTGGAGAAGCTGGCTGTCTGGAGGGGAGACAACTTGGATGAGGTTGTGAGGACCTCATCTGCCTTTGAGACCAGTCCACAAATGACCAATAACTCAAATTTTGTGCAATGACTTCAAGGTGTATGTCGTTCAGGAAAAGGATCTCCAGCCATAACAGGGCAGTGATCATCAGATCATTTCCTCGTGAGAAGGCAAGAGAGATGATTCAGACTCAAATCAGACTGGACAAGTATGAATCACAGTTTGTCTCACATTCCTCCCAGCCATCCCTGCCTGGTGCTACTTGGGGCTGAGAGAATCAACCCAGACATTTCTTTATTTGGGGGCTCCACAGCGATACAGGTAATTAATTTCCATCTGCCACTTCTGAAGTACTGTGGACATCAGGGTCCTCCAGGTGAGATGGGAATCTCCATATCACAGCAGTGTGTGATGCAGGTAGGCAGCTGGAACCAGCATCCAGGTCCTGGGTAGTTTTTGTCAGAGCCGAGTGCCTGGGAAGAGTGTTTGTGGTTCATCCATCACCACCTGATATGGAGTAGCTGTTCTGGAGGACCACGCCACGTCACTTCTGTTTCTGCGGTGATACCCCAGCTGTATCCTGGCTAGTCAAGATGTGGGGTTTGGTGAACTACTTCTCTTTGAATGAGCAACAGTTGATGCCAGTCAGGGGGATATTTGGGCCAGCTCTGTGACCTAGGGAAGCTGGTTCCCCTAAAAGCAGCACTTTATCTCCCCAGCCTCTCCAAGCAGTGTGAGCTATAGGGACCCTGGCCTCCCTGCTGAGGCTCCAAGACCCTATCATGCCTCTTTCTGTTTGCTTTTTGTCTAGGTGCCTGCAGGTCCCAGGGCCGTCCTGCAGCTTACTTTCTCTGCTCACAGTCCTCTTGATCTTGTGGCAGGAAAGACCACTAGTCCGTTGGACTTGAGAGACGTCCAAAGCACTCCCCAACTCCTGGTTCTGCTTCTTTTTTCTACATTGTGCCAGATCAAAGCCACATCATAGCTTGGACCAGAAGGGTCAAGATGATGCTCGAGAGTAACTGCAGCTTCTGATAACAGAGCAGGCTGAAGAGGTCTCAGGATTTCACCTAGAAGATGGATTTGGACTTGAAACCTCAGCCTGCACTACATCTCAAGGAGGTCCCATGAGCATGGGTCAGAGAATACATGATGTCAACCTCAAAACACCCTTCTTTAAAAATATCCAATACAGTACATCCTTGAGGAGAGGTCAGAACATATTTTGCCCATTGCTAAATGGGAATAGCAAGTAGGGCATAAAGGACTGTCCCATCTGGAGTAAAGCAGCAAGCCAGTGGCATAACAGTCCAAATAATCTCTGCTGAAACCAAGAATCCTACTCCTGTTGACTTTGCAGATGCATCTAATTAACATCTCTGGAAGCTTTTCCCACACACGCTGAGTTGTTTGGGTTCCACTGCATATGTTGCATGCATTTAGTTTTGTTTGCATGAAATGCATTTTTACCATGACTCTGTAGGTTGCAGCTGATGACTTAACCATATGGGTTAAGTTTCATCTGAACCTTCATCATTAGGCTTTTGAATAGGAATGGGTGAAAAATGGACTTTGTGGAGGAGTTTCCCAAATGAAAATCCAGTGGTAAGAGCAGAAGGTCCTTCCTTTTTCCACTGCAGACTGGACTTCAACATTCTTCTCTTATTTTCCTCCATCTGATGAGCTCGAGGGAAGAGGAGTCAGTGGCAAAGAGGCCATCTGCAAAGCATGGCAGGCCTGCTGAGAGCTGAGATGTTGATATACTAGGGGAATGGTGAGATTTCTCTCCCTTGGATGACCAAGATGATGCTTTGTTCTTGCAGAAGAAATGCTGACTTAAATAGTTCAGCAGAGCTTCACGACAGGAGTCAGGCTGGGAGGGAGGTGGTGTCTCAGTGTCATAAGAAAAAAAAGTCTTCAGACTGGCATGAAATCATCAACGAGAACACAACAGCCAAAGGTCTCTAGGAGGTAACAGGGGCAGGCCTGATACAGATTTCTGCAAACCCAGGAGAAGCTAGGAGACAAAACTGAGCATTAACTGCTCCCTTTCCCCATCAGTTTGCTGTACTACATGCTCAGATGGTTGAATATTACCCATTTTCTTTCCATCAAACTTGGAGTGCACTAACTGCTCTAATTTTCCTGCCTTTTTTCTTCCTCTGTAGGCACAGCATTTCTTCAAAGACCTCAAAGGTCAAAAATAGGCAGCTTGTCCCCCACCACACAGGGAGGGAAACTGAGGCAGGAAACACACAGGAAACTTGGAGTAAGCCTGGGAATTGGTCAAAAAAAAAATAATCAAAAGAACCAGGGTCTGGTCATCATCTTTAAAGCATAAAAAGTCTGGGAGAGGTTTGTAAGAGCAATTTAACAACCCAGCTCCCACCCAAACAAATGGGAAATGGGCATTTGCATCCTGCCATAAGGATTTTAAAGAAAAAAAACCCCAACAGTTCTAAGAAGCACAAACATGTTCAGGCAGGGTGGAAGTCAAAAGAACTGTCTCGCGTCCCAGATGAACAGCACATTGACACGGAGATATTTGAGAGCCGTACTTAGCCACGGGACTGGAGGGGTTAAGAGGAACCTCAGTGAGCAGCCAGCAGCATGCACCTACCAGAGAGTTCAGCAGCTTCCACCCCAGAAGTAGCTGGTTGCAAACAGATCCTAATGGCTTTGGCTTGTAGAGCCACGAAATCCAGAGGCTGGCAGCTGCATGGGCTTGTTCTTCCAATTCTTAGTCTCTCCATAAGGAAAAAGTGGCCAGATGCAGCCTCCAGCAGTCAACAAAATCCCAGAGAGTAAAAGAGCAAAGAAGGATGGAAGGTCTTCTCAACAGTCAGGTGTCTGTGCTGTAAGCATCCTGTGAGACTGAGGTTGGCCTTCCTCCCAGGGCTGCCAATTTTGTGTCTCTCAGAGTGGGAAGGATTTATTCCCATTTAACTGTTGTTTTTTTCCCCTTACACCACAGCTGAGGAGTCCCAATTGCAAAGGACAACATGAAAACCGTGATCCTTCATGCACATCCCCAGAGGGCAAAAAAAGAGCCAGTGGTGCTGATGGTGGTAAAAGCAGGCAGATGGGGAAAGATGGTCTTTTCCTTCCTAAACCAGTCTCAAAGTCTCAATAATTTGGCCAGCTTAAGCACCAAGCCCATGGTGCTTTGAGATCCCCATCATGAGCTGCTAGGATCACATCTCAGTCTTGAGCAGACCTCAGAAGAGGGGATGGACAGCACCAGCTGGGCAACAGTCCTTGGCCTCTGGAAAGAGGAAGTCACTTCACCAACCCCAAGACTGACTGAGAACCTCCCCAGGGAGCAAATCGCAGCACGTGCCCTCTGTCAGCAGGAGCCATTGCCAGCTGCTCTCATGGGGCCACCAGCCAAGAGCTGGGCTTGGGAAAACTGTATCAAAATTAACCAACCTAATTATTGCTTGTGTTCCTGGGTGGGTGGAGAGGAGCTTCAGCAAGCAGAATAAGCATCCCATGATAGCAGGAGGTACCTCCACATGGCCAGTGCCAGGACTCTCAAGGAGGTTCTGATTCTTCACTATTTCCTCTACATACATTCAAATTACAAACTTGTCAATCCCACACTCAGCAGGTGCCTCATTCTGCAGAGACTTGATGCCCTAGAAGGACTCATAAACCTTACTTGGGCTGATGATTGGGAAGAAACTCCCTCATTCCCACCTATTCTGGGGAAAAGCGGTGACAATGGCAGCCCCAGGTTAAGTCTGCCATGGGATGCTCTACACAGGATTCACGCCAGAGCCCTGCACATCACGTATACCACGGGGGCAAGAGCAGAGCAGCTCCTCCAACCCGGTGTCCTTGGCCACCTTCAGAGCATCGCTGCACAAATGTCTCTGCAAAGGAGAAGCTGGCAGCCCTTCACCCCCTCCTTGCAGCTGCTTTCACTAGATGTCCCCAAAGCAGATGCTGTGGTCATCACAACCAGGGTGATTCCCGTGAGCCTGATGAGAACCGACTATATCCCACCTCTCATCTGACCCAGATCAAATGTCCTTCACAGAGCAAGCAAAATCCCAAACAGAAAGGGAGGACATAGCAAAAAGACCTTAGATGAGCAGTTTGCCTGTAGGTAGCAAGGGTGGAACAGGGCAGTTGTTTCTTTCTGGTTGGGATCAGGGAGATTTCAGGTGGGTTTAAACAGTTCTCAGCAGTGCTTGGATCTGTTGACTTAGATGGGAGCAGAACCAGACCAGTGTTGAGCACATCCAACACCCCTCCTCCCAGGGCAAGACCCAACCATAAAGCTGGGTTATCATAAAGTTATCGTTCCCATTATGTATCTGTGGACCTCCCCCCACAGATCATTTGGGGAGCCGGGCAGAAAAGATTCTTAGGATGTAGGAAACCAATAGAGAGTAATTTTGCAGGTGGGACATCTTTCCTCAACTACATAAAAGAAATGCATTATCAGCTTTGAGAATGGGTTGATAGCTGCTGACCATTGCTCAGCAGAGTTACTTGGAGACGAAGGGTCAGAAACACAACAGGAGAGGTTGGATTTACACCCAGTGCTTTGGCTGTGTGGAGCAATGCGTGGAACGCGTGGTGTGAAATGTTCTCACCATCCTACTGCAGTGTCCCCACATTGAAAACACAAAATGTTCATCACCTGCCTCAGGGATTTTTTGCAAGGGTTAACTCATTAACATATCCATCCAAAATGGCACATGGAGCATGAAGAGCATCCGTGCCTGATGTCAGCACCATTTACTGAATCACACCCAAACTCCTGGACCAGGACTCTGGGAAGCAACAGGGAAAAAAACCACGTTGAGGCACCAGTGCCAACCCACACCAACAGCAGCAGACGACCAGAGAGCAGCGTTCATCTCACCGCTGGCCTGGGCTTCACGTGTCACTGATTGACTCAAGTTTTAATTATGTCCCAATATCTCCACGTCTCCCAAAACACAAAGCTTTGAGCCGGGCAGTTCCTGCCAGCTGAAATTTCATAAAGAGCAGCTAGTGACTAAGACAGCCCAACCTTCAAGTCAGATGCTAACAGCTTTGGACAAGTGTGGGATTTTTACACCCCTATCTGCAGGAAAATCTGATGTTTAGTGCCCTGACTGTGAGCAGGTCACTCTTAAACCCCTGAACATCCCAGGCAAAAAAAAAAAAGGAAAAAAAAAAAAAAGGAAAAAAAAAAAAAGAGAAAAAAAGTGCCGGAGGGGAATTGTACTGGCTCTAATCCCTTCTGCCATTCTGCATATTCATGGAACATTGTCATAACACATCAGCCGGACAAAAGGTCTGTCGGCACCTCCTCCTCATTCCTTTGATAAACCACGAGACAAATGCTGAGTAAACACTTGGAATCCATTCACTGCACTATTCTCATCGGGATGAGAAAGGGCTCCTCTTTCTTGCAGGCCCAGAGCTGCTCAGCCTAATAAAGTACGGCCCACGGCCCGTGAAAAGAGAGGCCTATGGATGATGAAAACATGGATTATCTCATTTCACCCTCCTTGTATCAGACCCTGCTCACATTCTGAGTGCACTTGGTCTGACACGCAATTGCACACACAAAAAAATAATAATAATAAAATTAAAAAAAAAAGCCAGGGGAAGGGGGTGTTGAGAGAACGAGGGGGGGAGGGACTGTCCATGAAATTTCACAGACGACCTTTCCCTAGTGGGAAAGCAATTTATTTCTGCCCCAGCCATCAGCCATTGCCAGCAGTTCTCATCGATATCAGTACTCCCCTCACTGTTACAGTTGGTGGGAAAAGAGAGAACGCTCAAGACAAAGCTTTGCAGGTCTCTTGAATGGCCCAATTCAGGCTGGTGCTGGACCCCTGGGAAGTCAATGGGATGTTGCTGAGCACCCCAGAAATGGTCCCCAGCCACATCACTGCCTCTGCTCTCGCCTGCTTGGTGTGGGGTGTAGGCAACACCCCGCTCTCCTTGCACGGCTGCAGATCAAGAGCCCTGAGGTCAGGTAAGTGCGTGGAGGAGGAGCAACTTCTGTACCCACAGAGAGATGCAGACACCTCGGTGCTTTGGGATCTCTGTGGGAAAAGCAGGATGCGAGCCAGGCAGGTCAGGGCATAAGATCTGCTCTGGAGGTCAATGAGCTCCAGGTTGGAGATGAAACAACCCAGTCCCTTCAGTCTGGCTTGAAGTCCACCAGAGCACAGAGCAGGCTGATGATGCTGGGAGCACTTTCAGCCTTTATTCACAGCACACGGACAGGCAGGGATACCAGGAACGCATTTTCAGATAACTAGTAATCCCCCAGAAAATCATCATGAAGGGTCTCCTTACCATTAGCCGTGCAGGGACTTGTCCAAGGTTACACAGGACGTCACCAAAGTCATCCCCAAGTGCTTTCCAGCACCCACAGCAGCCTCCTCCATTGTCCAGCTTTCTGGAGGCTGAGCTAAAAATGCCTGCCATAAAACAACAGCAAAAAAACCCTTTAATAACCCAAAACAGAGCAAGGAACTGGCTCTTTTGGAAACAATCATCTGAAAGAAATATTTTCCATTTAAATGCGATCCTTTATTTGGAAGAATAGGAGCAAAGTGAAAATTAATTTCAGGGGTAGCACATGGGGAACGAGCACACTTAATGAAGTTGTGCCCATAATAGAAAACAAGACATGGTTATGAATTGCTGTCAAATGATTAAGAAACAAATAGACTGCTGATTAAGAAGGGACTCTTTTCTTTTAAATAAATGGCTCATAAACCTGTCCACTAACTGAGGGATGAGTTTGTTGGATGCAAACAGCATATTCAACACTTCCATCTCTAGAAAATCCTGGAGTTCATCTTTAAGTTTCAAACAACCAGCGAAAACCACGAGCAGTTCTCAGCCTGGCGCATTACTCGTGAATGTCACTATTCAAATATTTGCATTTTACAAGGTGTTTGTTACAAAACCTCCCAGAGGACTCGGCCCAGTCTCATGGCTCCAGTCACTCACTGGGCTCCAGTAAAACCTGCTCGAGCTCCCAGCCAAGCAGGCGATGCTGGCTGTTTGTTTTCCCCGTGCGGGTGACTCCTCTCCCTAAGCAACCAAGATGCAAAAGCCAAGTGTGAAACTTGCAGGGCTTCCAAGAGACTGTTTGTTTTGCTGCCCGAAAGCAATTTTCAGGCTAAACTGTATTTGCACATGCAACTGCCACATTTCCCTGCCCCAGGATGGGTAACAGGCAAGCTGCAGCCTGCCACCTACAAGCACCTATGTCTGACCTGCACGGCAGTGCAGCACTTCATTCAAATATTAGAGTAGTGCAGTGAATTCCTTCCTTAGGTGATGCTTTATTTCCCAGTTGCTGCATTATTTAATAAAAAAAAATAAAAAAAAACCAGCAATGCTGTTAAATCTCAGATCCCCTGAGATTACTTAAGCACGTAACTCCCATTCCTGTCCAATCTCAACCATCTTTGGGATCCAAGCCTCAGAGAGCTCATCGCTCAGTGTTTCTTGCGGACACAAGTCTCTGTGCAGTTTCTCTAGCTGCCCAGCAGCAGCTCCAGCCTGCAGGGCTTTGGGGCTCTGAATTCAGCCTCATGGGAGAAACATTAGTTTTGAACATGCAAAGATGCAGAGCAGTCTCCCTTCTCTCCTGCAGCCACTGAGGATGCTCAGTGCTTTGCAGGGTAGGAGGCTACGTACATCTCATTCCAGCCCCTTGCTCTCCAGGGCTGACTCTGATACCCATGAGAGCTGCTGGGCCCTGGGGAAAGGTCAGAATTTGGCCCTAGAGATCGATGGGGGATTTTTGCCATCGACTCTCAGAGAAGTGACTTAGGTACCTGTTGTGTCCTGTCAGCAGTGCTCAGGTTAGAGCATCCAGCCTTAAATCGACAACGTTCCTCTCAAAACCCGATAAGTAATTGGGGGATCTGCTAATAGGGCTTGTCAAAATCAATTGGGGTTAAACACCTTTAGCTACAATAACAGTCATCTGACCCCGGGCTCCAGAAACCGCCAGGCTCAGAGGAACCCCGGGGGGGTTATTCCTGGCTTCCCATTGCTTTGAGACAGATAAAAGAGCAGACGATGCAGAGCTGAGTAATCCGTTCAGCCCATCCCAGCCATGCACTGAAGTGACAGCTCCCAGAGTTTCTGCAGAGCTGGCTCCTCCTGGGAATTGTGTGCAGAGGGGCCAATTTGTTCAACAAAATCTGGGCAACCAGAGTTTTCTTAAATTCAATTGCCTGAAGGAGAAGGCAAATAGCGTTTAAGCGGAGGAAAGTGCATTAAAACCACATCTTTGATACAATGGCCGATACACCCCATGCTGCCAACGCCTGAAATGATAATATTTTTTTTCTTAAATAAATAGCTCAGCAGCAGGATCCCAGCCTCCCCCAGCACAGGGAGGCTTCACGCTGCAGCAGCTGCATTTCCAGTCCTCCAGGCCAAACTGCTTCAATGCTTCCCCTCTTTGCTGGGCTCACGACTGAGGGTAAAGCAGCTCAGGAGGGACTGACAGTGGTGCAGTGGTGCTCATGCTCTGCTGAGGACCCACACATCCAGAGGGCACTTTGAGTTTATGGTTCCTACCAGCTCCCAGGCAGGACTTGTAAGGAACATCTGTTAGCACAGGAATCCCTCCCAGATTGGTGGGAAGGGCTTTCCTTGCCCTTAGGAATTTACTGCCTTTAGAGACCTACCAGACCTCGACACAGAGGAAGGCAAAGCAGGGGTGGGGAGGGGGGTGAGGATCAGGAACAAATATTTAGGATTCGGGGCGGTTGCATAACCCACTGAGCCTCTTGCTGTTTCCCAGTTGTGGGATGCACGACATCCTCCTCCTCCCTGGAAGCTTTTCATCTGTGCCTCCCTCTCTGGGAGCATCTGGGCAGCACCTCTGAAACAAGGGGCCATTGGGAACTTCAGGAGATGGTCTTCAGGTATCCCAGGGAAGTCTCCTTGGGGACCTGGGACCCTGAACTAGACAGAAGCAATGCAGGGGAAAGGGGTGCAGCTCCTTATGCTGTGTCTCAGGCAGGACACTCGGTAGCTTGCTGCTGGTTGTCCCTTTTGCAGAGCAGTAGCTAACTTCATCCTTAAGCACAAGGGGGGATATTTGAATGAATGTAGCCTATGATGAAGGATTATCAGATTGTCCCATCTGGTCTCAACATTTCTGTGAAAGTAGAAAGGCATCCCTTGCTGTGCCTCCATGAACTGCAGAGAAAGATGCTTTCAGGCTTCCCTTCCTGGAGATTTCAGCTTCTGTGAGGGTCCTAACAAGGTTGTCTTTCCCACACCAGTCAGGCATTTTAATTTCTCACCTAGGCTGCAGCCCAAAAATCCAGCACCAAAGCGAAAGTGGGCAATACAGAGAGCAAACAGTTGCCCCAACATTTCCAAACAGGCAGTGTGAGGGGAGGAGGGCAGTGGTGAAACCTGGGCAGAAAAGGAGATGAAGGGAGTGATACCAAGGAATGCCAGCTGGGAAAATGGCAGGGAATGAACTAATAAATAAAAGGACTTCCAGCTGCGAGGGATCTCACAGCACGGAGATCTTCTTTGTCACCAAGAATCAGCTTCAGAATTCCCCCAAGCTGTCCTCTGCCTCTTTCCTGTGAGCCTAGACCCACCCAGCAGCGACCAGACACCCACACGTGGGATCCCAGCATGTGAAAACTTCACTCCTGGAAAGTGTCATGGTCCCTGTGGACAAAAAGAAGCTTTTCAGAGGAATCTGAAAAGGGAATTATTGATAGTGATTCAACACAGCAGATGAGGAAAACCTGGGGAAAACCAGCAGCAAAGGTACCTGCCTGACCCCAAGGAACAGCAATATTTGGTCCAGTCCTCCCCAGGGATGGGATGCAGCCAGGACCACCCACACAGCCATACACACACTAAGACCTGTTAGTTATCTGCAGGCCCAAAGAAAGAATTAGAAAAAATAAAATCCCAAAGTCTCCCTACATCCAGATTAGTTTCACCCAGAGATGCTGCAGAAGGGCTCTACCACCTGCCCAGAACATGCTCATGCTGGGGTAAATCAGAGGTTGCAACCACCCACACAGCAGATGAAATAATTCCACGGAGATTATTTAGTTCCCTGGGTGACATGAGAGGGGAACAGGCTTCAGGCAACATCCCCAGCTGTGTAGAAAGGGGCAGACAGGGCAAGCACTGGCTGCCCCTTTTCGTTTATCCCCTGGGTGCAGGAGGAGGGCAGCTCTGCGTCTTTGTCCTCTCATCCTGGGTCCACACAAGGGAAAGGGAAGAGCTGCTGGTCCCCAGCCTTCTCCTGAGCTTCTGTGACAGTGGAAGCACATCTCCCCGCATGGGAAGGAAGGACTCAGTGGGTCTTGGGGAAAGGGGACATCAGCCACACCGCTGCTTGGGACAGATGTCAGTTCACATGTGTCACATTTTATAAACTAAAAGTGAATCCACTTCGTCCAACACACTTCTCCTGGTGCCAACAGCAAGATCTCTCTGCAGGGAGCCTAATCTGCTCCTTCACCTGGGCTCCTTTTCACCAAAACCCCTAAAAGATTCAACGCGAAGGGAAAGTCAGAGCAAGCTGAAGGACTCTGCACAGCTTCACTCGAAAGAGACTCCGATTTCTTTAGAAAGTCTAAACCAACTGTCATCGGCCGAGGGGCACATTGTCCCTCCGAGCAGTGGCTGGTGCCACATAGGAGGTATTCAGTCTAAATTAACTCTCCCCCTAATACCTGAGCAAACATTTTCAGCTTGAGACTTAATATCCCTGGACATGTCTGCTGTCTCCCAGGTGAATGCCCAGATAAACAAGGTCAGCTCAGCCTTAATGCAGCTGTAAAAAGCTGTCAGTCAGTCCAGGAGGTCTGGCTGCAAGGTCAAACCAGTTCTGAAGGTTGCTGGGGCCAAACCTGGCCTGTCACTCATCTTAAGTGCAGAAAGGTTTGTTTTCTCATTACAATGCCAGGTATCCCAAATTTAGGATTAGCTGTTGGCTGCCACAACCTTGTTCTTAAGGAAAAAAAAAACAAAAACAAAAACACCACAACAAAAAATCCCAACAAAAAAGATAAACCTGTGCACGCAGACACACACATCCCTGAAGAAATCTGTTTGCTGAGCCTGCCTACAGCTGGGAGGTGAAAAGAAACCCACCCTTCAAGGAAAGAGAAAAGGGAGTCTCCCACACATTGTGACAGTTTCAAGCACAAGAGAACCCCCAAAAGCACAGAGCAGCTTCCTTCAGTTAAAATGCACACTTGAATTATCTCTCCACCAGAATAATCCACTGCTGAAAAGCCCCTTTGTCCAGCAGATGGGGTGCAAGGCAGGGAGCACTGTCCATCTCCAGGGGGAGTTGTGGAAGCTGTCCCAGGCCAGCTGAGAGCAAGACAGCTTTATATGGGATGAATCCTTGATGCCACAAGAAATGAATGCATCACCTTCCCTAAATCCCACCAGTTATTTAAGTGAGGGGACCAGTTTGCCTCTGCATCCTTTCTCCCAGCTACGCATCCCTTGGGACCAGATGATGCTCTGGAAACAAGGACTGAACTAAACAACCCCCCAATACCCAGTCCAGCCTTGGCTTGGTCCACCCACTACCTTTGCAATGCCAGAAGCACCTCCCATGCATAAAGTTCATGGTCTAGGGGATAAAAAGGAACACACAAATGTGGCCCTCAGGAAGGAGGCCTCCCTGGTGCTCCTCTAACCACAGCATTGTTTAAATAGGGGGAGGTATTCTGTCTGGGTGGATACTGAGGAAACAACTCCACAGGGAGAGATATGTTAAAGGGCCTCTTAGGGCAGCTCATCCCTGCCAGAAATTCACCAGTCACCGCCATAAAAACTCACTTGAGATTTTACCTCCCATCATCTCCTACATTAACTGGCTTTGGCATTTCACCTTCTGCTGCTAAAAGCAGCACAAGTCAATCGTGGAGGGTTTATCCTGCTTGGGGGGAACCAACATTGTTGTTCCTTCTCCTCCTCTCCCTTGGTGTTCAGCCACAGCATTACCAGTGCTTGGATATGGTGTTTCTGTGGGTGCAAGGGGCTGGCTGGGTAGAGACTGTCATGCCAGGGATCCTGCCTGGGGTTGAAGAGGAGGGGAATTTTTCAGCCTGTGTTGCAGGAGGAAAGGATGGGGAGCAGGGAGCTGCCCTGGCCTCTGAGAAAGAAAAAGAAAAGGCAAAAAAAAACCCAGCTCCTCAGAGGAGGAATTATCAGACCGTGCACAAAGAGACGAACCTGAAGAGACTTGTGCCAGGAATGCCTGGAGTGAGACAGGCTGATGACTGACAGCAGCACCCTCCCTCCACAGCAGACACTGCTGTAAGCTTGTGGCAAAGGGAGGCGTGTTCATCTGAGCCCCTGGTGTCTCCACATGCCAGTGAAGGCTTGGTGTCCCAGTGCTCAGCTTGTATTGGCACGCTCCAGCCATCTACTGAGACTAATGGACCAGGTGGACTTCACTGTGATACCTCAAAGAAATCTAACAACCTTTGCCCCCCCCCCCCAGCAGAGTTAACAGGGGGGCCCCAAACCACACCGAGAACGCAGCCAGGGGCCCCACGGCAGTAGAGGCGAGGTAGCCATTGCCTCTTTGGGGCACTCCAAGGTTGTCACAAAAGACAGCTCCTCACCGCAGTGCAAGCTCTAGATTTTGCTAGCAAGTGGCTATTTCAGCAGATACGCAGCTGAGAGAAGCATCTCGGACACCACGGTGACGTATGGGGAGAGAGCATCTGAATGGCTAAATAGTCATGTACATAAAGCCTCACCTCCCAAGGCAAACCCAGATGAAGATGCTGCCATCCTTGATGCCTGCAGCTCCATGTTACTGTTCACTGTCACACCTCCAAAAGGGATTCATTTTTAACATTTGGTTATCCAGCTGACTACTCAGCTTTACAACACAG
The DNA here is from genome assembly GCA_027560015.1 of Chloroceryle amazona. Taxonomy (NCBI): domain Eukaryota; kingdom Metazoa; phylum Chordata; class Aves; order Coraciiformes; family Cerylidae; genus Chloroceryle; species Chloroceryle amazona. The sequence continues at coordinate 18,660 of JANHFX010004466.1, forward strand.
TTAGGACTGCACAGCACAGGGGATGGGCAACTGTGGCATAGCTGGAAGAGCAGTTGGGCCAGGAAAAGCTCACTTTCAGCCCAAGTAAGTGAATCGTCTCTGACTTAAATGAAATTGAGATGACACCATCTGCTGCCCATCCTGGAGCAAACTTCCAAATTCATATCTTGTGCTGAAAGAAACCTCCAGAAAGCAAACAGACATCAAAACCATCCATCACCTGCAGGGCTACAGCATTTCCCCAGAAAGCTTCTCCTCTATGCTGTCCATCACAGGGACATCCCACAGCCACTTAGCAACATCTCCAATCATAATGTTTTGATTCTTTCAATTTACAAGACACATTGATAATCTCAAACCAGACAAACAAGACGCTGTCCTTAAACATCCTCAATATTTCAAGTTCAGCTTTGTTTTAAGGTCCCTAGAATAGTGTTGTTTCAACAATTAAACCATTAGTCTTCTTCAGCTTCACTCAGGGCCTTATCTAGATACAATATTTATCTTCCTGATCTCCAAACCAAGGAGAAAATAAACATTTCTTTCTTCTGCTCTTGCAAGACAATACTTGGCGCAACATTTGCTGCCACTTCCAACCCAGGCTATCAATACATTCAGACATCAGGTTTTCCTCATGATGCCACTCAGCTTAAAAGATCTGATTCTCAGTTTCATCCCATTACATCAAGCTTTCAACATCCTAGAAATCACCCCGCCCAGCCACCTAACCCAAAAGCCACTTCTTGCTGAGGGCTGCAAGAAACTCTCTCTCCCAACCCACCATAGAGAGGTCTCAGGAGCTGCCGTCACCAGCTCCTTGCTCTGCTGGAGAATGCTGCATCTGCTGAAAAAGGGGAACAATCCACCCAGCCAGCCACTCCATAGTCTGGCTCATCACGACTGGAACACCAAAGCCCATACTCATTCCTACAGCAGCTTACGTGTAGGTGCCACTCCACCTTCTCTCCTCACCTCTCCACGAGTTTCAGCCGAATCAAGATCTACTGTCCAGCGAAGGCACTGGAGCTACTCCTGGTACATGCAGTGGTAGAGAAGCTTTGGCCAAGCTCCAGCTCTCTTCCCTTCTCCCCAGAGATGTCATTCCCTGTTCTGGAGCGTAGAGTGATGGATGTTTTCACCACTATCAACAAACGCAACACACAACGCCACACAAACACTCTCACAGTTTACAAAGTGTGTTCCTCCCCTCTCCCCCTGCCTTGCCTGCTTGAATTCAGAGAGGGCCAACAACTATTAAACACATCAATGTAAATGTTAGGAGATTGCTTCTAATGGGAAACAAAAATGTTTTGAGCAAAGCTAATTGCCGGGAAATAAGGTCGTTCCAATATTTCAGCAGGGGGTTATAAATCTCTTGGTTCCTGCCTCCTTCCAGCGTTAAGGCTTTACAGATGTTGCTGTCAGAAGGAGAAGAATGATTTCAGATGCTTGTTTCCACTTTACATTAAAAAAAATAAATAAAAAAAGTCATAAATGAACACAGCAAATTGCCAGGCAGATTTTCTTTCTGCAAGGGAAAAAAAAAAATCCCAAACCAAAACGAAACCACACAAATTTCAATAAACAAAGTATAAAATACATCTGCACTGGGGCTCCTAAAATCTTAAAATTGTACAAAATACTCAAAACACTGACAACTGGCAAATTTTAACCCTGATTTGACTTGGCCTGTTGCGTTGACTGCCAAAATGCTTCTTCCAGTCCTCTGCTTCTTTTTACCCTTCTCCACCACCACGTGTTCATTGTACACGGAGGGAACTTCCAGCATCACAAGGAGGTCAGGAAGCAGCCCAGCCCTCCCTGGGCTGGAAGAGGAGGGTAAGGTGCTGAGCAGCCATGGAGGAGAGAGCTGTTCTCTGCAGAAGCCAGACCTAGACCCAAATCCAAAAGTTAAGAGGGGTGAGGGAAGAAAGCCTCTATTAAGGAAAAGAGGACAGTCAGAGAAGAGAATGAGACCTGGTGACTGCCTCCAAGTTGGCTGGACAGGAGAGGTGACCATTCACATGGGAAATATCCACCAGCAGAGGGGCTGGGTCAGCTCCTTTCCCTGTCCACAGAATGGCTGATGAGCTCCTGGGAGTCCCCAGACACACCCAGGTTGGGGTGAAGCTCCCTCCTCAGCACCGTGAGTTTTGGGGACCACAGTATTAAAGAAAAACCAAAACCCACACACCACAACACACACACACATCCCAGACACATTGAGCTGCTGGAGCAAGTTCAGAGAAGGGCAACAAAGCTGGTGAAGGGTCTGGAGAACATGTCTTGTGAGGAGCAGCTGAGGGAGCTGGGGTTATTTAGTCTGAAGAGGAGACTGAGAGGAGACCTTGTTGCTCTCTACAGCTCCCTGAAGGGAGGTTGCAGTGAGGTGGGTGCTGGTCTCCTCTCCCAGGTAACTGGTGATAGGACAAGAGGAAATGGGCTTAAGTTGCTCCAGGGGAGGGTTAGGTTGGATATTAGGAAAAAATATTTTTACTGAGAGTGGTGAAGCTTTGGAACAGGCTGCCCAGGGAGGGGGTAGAATCATCATCCCTGGAAGTGTCCAAAAAACATCCAGATGTGGCACTTCAGGCCATGGTTTAGTGGCCATGATAATATTTAATAGATGGTTGGACTTGGTGATCTTGAAGGTCGTTTCCAACCTTAATGATTCTATGACACCCTAGAGCACACACTGTACATGATACACAGTGTGCTCCTTTTGTAAACCATTCCTCAAGCAGAAAAATCTTAAAAAAATAAAATAAAGAGAGCAAGGCCTTCCAAAATAAAGCACTCGGCTGCACAAACAATTATCTTCCTGGGAAAACAGAGGATGCATGGAGAGGACCAAAGGCAAACAATCGCAGACCAAGGGTTCATCCCTGCAGGAAGGTGCCTAAAAATCACCCCAGGAAACAAGAAGTTTCTCAGCTTTGTATTAACTGGGATACTGCATTAAACAGCAGGGTTATGCTATGGTTCCTCCTTAGCACCACCACAAGATCTCCATCACCTCCTCAGCCGAGCCGGTGTCGATGCTGCTGGCATTGCCTGTACCCAGCGTCTGAACCAAGGACCAGTCAAACAAGGATTTGAGTGGGCTCTGGATGCCCATGTCCAAAATTGCCACCACAAAAGCCAAGGTAGTTCAGAATGTGATGGGGACACTACAAAAAAAAAAACCAACCAACCCAAAACTGAGCAAATCAACGTGCTCAATTCAATAAGCCACGTTAACATTCACGGGTGTCACCGTCACACACTGCAGTCTGTTAATGTGACCTTTTTTTCCCAGCAAAGTACAATCCATTTGTTCTCCTTCAGCTTCACATCCCCTGAACTCCTTGATGCCATCTGAAGGAGGGGAGGGCTCTGCTACCCCCATTCCCATCACCCCCAGCCACCTCCTTGGGGTTCAGTGGCGTCCCTCCCAATGCACCAGCCTTGCTCCAAACACGCTTGATACAAGCCAAGGGGCCAGGACCTCGCACGAGAGGCATTTGAGCTGCTTTATTTTTTTCAATACAGCAGAAGCTGTGCCTCTCCTGCTGAGAAGCCTGGAGCTGGCTCTGAAGATGATGGGTCTGTTCCATATTTACATTATTTTCCCTTAAGCTCAGGGATCGCTGATGAGCTGTCTCTCATCCTGCTTTTGGCACCTTCTTACATTTTCAATTGTAATCATGCCCTCCCAAAACCCCCATGTCCGGGCAAGGAAGCATCCAGTTCAGCTCCTCTTGCATTCCCAGGACAGCAGTACAGCTTCTCCAGCCACGGTGGGGGCTACACTTTGGATCCGATTTCCACAAGACCAAAGTAGCACCCCTAGAAGTTAATCCAAGACATAAATAACCCACTGGGATGGAAAAGCTGAAGTCAGACATCTCTGTTATTCAAGTTGAGGGACTCATGTCTGTCAGAAACCAGAAAACCACCACATATGAAGAAGCAGGTACATGTCCATCTTAAATCTCCTGATACTCACACGTGGCTGGGTCCCAGCCAGGAGGGGGCTGTACGGGGGCAGCCTGGGTGTTTATGCACCCGTGTAGCTGTGCTCCTCAGGTCCCACCACAGGAGCGACTGCAGGACCCATGAGTAGGGGTTCTATTTACACCAGCTGGACCCGAGACAGATACCTGCATTTGCAGAAGATAAAGCCACTGGGAAGGCCCATTTCAGGATCAGCCTGTAAAAGTGACAGAAGCCAGCGTGGCATCCCCGTGTGGGCTCAGGAACCCCACCGAGAAGCCCCATCACCTCCAGAGAGGGGATCGTGCCAGCTCCTCGCAGGAGGGGGGTCACAGCTGCCAGGTGTGCACCTCGGGGTGCCCATTTCAGGAAGGTTCCTCCACCCCAGCTATAAATACCAGCCCCGACCACACGTTCCCCAGCGGCTCGCTGCGTTCTTCCAGCAGATGTGCCAAGCCAAGCCGATGTGAGGCTCCGTAATCGACAGTTTGCTGGTCTCCCGGGGCCAGTGAAAGCCCAGATTAGACTTTACAGCTGACGAAAGCATAAGTGACCAGGCTTTGTTAGGGCCACAAGCAACTGTGGAATGATTTAGGAGATGAGCCCTTGAAGTTGCCAATTATTTATCTAGTTGATGACTCAGAGCAGCAGTTTTACTGTCCAAACCTTGGGGGAAAACATGTGGAATTAATCCACTGAAGAAAAAAAATTAAAAAAAAAATCAAATTAATATAAAATAAATGGAACAATGCACAATATCTAACCTGATTTTTCCTTCTAAATAGGCACTGTATCTAAGTGTGATGCTTTTTATTGCTTATTTATTAATATTCTTCAGCTTTTAAAGGGCAACGCGCGGCAGCAGAAGTCATTTCTGCAAGCACAACAAAATATAATCTCCTCACAAAGAAAGGCAATGGCTGTTTATTCAGCAGGTGCCTTCTATTAATGGCACTGCCCTCTGAAAATAAGAATGTCATAAAAAATAATAATGAACCAATGCATTTTTGTGATTACCCTAGAAATAAATCAATTTCAACGTTAAACCAACCAATACGAACAAGGTCTTACACTGATAGGTACCATGAGCTTGTTGCCTGTTAAGGTAGACTAAGAGGAGAGACAAAGTGCTTGAACCTTGGCTGGGAGCTTTGGGGTCCTCTATCTTTTGTGCCCTAGAACCCATGGATGCCCAATTCCCACAGAGATGCACATTTTGGGATCTTGTGGGATTTGGGAGCATCTCACTGCACAGGGATGTCTGGAGCCTTCACCCTTGCCCAGCCAGAATCTGTGCCATGTTAATCTCTAGTTTTAAAGGTGCTCATGTAGATTACCAAAAAAAAAAAAAAAAAGAAAGAAAATTTTCTTACAAATTAGAGATTTTGCTGGAATTTCATTCTAGGGGAGGGAGATTCAAGTACCAATCACATTTAAATGTGCTTAGAAGCAGGTCTGAAAACTATTGCACTCAGTGTCAGAGAGGACATCAGTAAAGTCTAGATGAACCAACCATATCCTAGGATGCATCAAGAGGATCTGGCCACACTCAGGAGAGGTGATTCTCCCCCTTTGCTCTGCTCTTGGGAGACCACACCCTGAATGCTGCATCCAGTTCTGGGGTCCCCACCCCAAAAGGGACAGAGATCTGTTGGAACAAGTCCAGAGGAGGCCACAGAGATGATCTAGTGGCTGGAGCACCCCTGCTACAAGGATAGGCTGAGGGAGCTGGGAGGGTTCAGCCTGAAGAAGACTCCAGGGGGGCCTCATAACTGCCTTCCAATACCTGAGGGGACCCTACAGGAAGGCTGGAGAGGGACTCTTCACAAGAGTGTCCAGTG
>JANHFX010004466.1:24575-41676 GCA_027560015.1 Chloroceryle amazona
ACTCTTCACAAGAGTGTCCAGTGACAGGATGAGGGGAAATGGTTTTAAACTGAGGGAAAATAGGTTTAGATTGGATCTTAGGAAAAACCTCTTCAGTAGAAGGGTGGTGAGACTCTGGACAAGATTGCCCAGAGGGGCTGTGGCTGCCCCCTCCCAGGAGGTGTTCAAGGCCAGGTTGGATGAGACCATGAGCAACCTGGTCTAGTTGAGAGGTGTCCCTGCCCATGGCGGGGAGGTTGGATGAGATGATCTCTGAAGTCCCTTCCAGCCTAAGCTAATGATTATGATTCTGTGATTCTATGACTTAAACCAGACTCAGCCAAGTCAGTGCTCAGCCTCACACCAGCTCTCCTCCAACCCCTCGCATCCCTCTCCAGCACCAGTAGAGCACATCCCCTCTCCCACCAGGCACCACACCTCATTGGGACCCCAGGGCTTGACTCTGATCCAGAGGCTCCAGCTTGCCTGCCTGTTTCACTGCCTCCTCCTCCACACACAGCCTCCCTGATAACATCAGGCCAAGGTGATTATGTCCTCCCCCAGCCAGCAAACCAGATTTTCTGAATGACCTGCCCAGATCACCTCTCATCAGCCTCAAGCACCAGTTGGTGCCAGGGCTCTTCCTCTACACAAGTCACCAGATACTGTTCTGGAGCCAGACAGTTTCCCCCTCCTCGTGTTCACTGAAAGCCTGCCCACGTCATGGCTGGAGCCATTCATTTCACACACGCTCCAGCGATTTGTGTCCCCACCTCAGCTGCAGGTCACTCCAAAACTTGCCCATCCACTGTGCCCTTCCTGTTTGCCTTCTTTTCTCCACTGCCTTTTGACTGACTTGCTTAAAGATGTCCCCATCAAGTAGGTTGTGGTCTGGGGCCAAAAAGGGGAAAGACCACAGATCAGCAGAGAAAGGTACCTGCTATGAGAGCTTATTTCATCCCTGGCTGAGGGATTAGGTCTCACCCAAGAGATAGGTCTCCCCAGCAGATCAGCCCAATGCTCCCCAGCCAGGGCTCTCAGTGAACAGGCCACTGCTCATCCATCCCCAACAGCTTCCAGGCAGCTGCTGCTGGGTTTGTGCTGCTTCTGATGGATATTTCAAGCAGTTTCATAGTTGTTTTTTCTGTCAGAGAGCAGCAAGAGCCCAATTTCTGCCTGCCTTACCCTCATCCACAGCCCTGCTCTCACCCAGGAGGTGAGGAGCAACCACAGGGGCTCCTCAGCTGCAGAGGAAGGGGAGCCTGCAGCCTTCCCAGGTACCTAGAGTTTCTCCCCTCTCTACCAACGGTGCCCAGTTTAAGGGACTGCTGTGGCCTCAGCAAAGGTCTACTCACAGATCTACAGACCCTGCCACCTCCCTCACTTCCTATAACAAACCTTCCATCAGGAAGGCATCTTCACTCGAGTCACAAGGCAGGGGAAACCAAGCAAATACTAAAAAGAGTGAGTGAAAACACACCTTAAACCAGAACAGCAGCTTTATGCAGCATCCGATAGACTTTTCCTTTTTATTAGAGAGACAACCAGCATTCAGATCGACTTAAAAGATAGAGCAGCACGATGACAGCTCCCATTTCAGCAGAGAAAGGCAGAGGGAGAGGGGATTTAGATTCAGACTAAACCCTTGCGGCAGGTACCCATCAACACACACCCCAGGGTCATACATGGGAGGCAGCTTCTTTAAAAGAATAGGACAGCTTGGGGCTTTATTTACCTTCAGAAAGGCTTTTCACTCTGCTGGTGGTTGGCTTCACCCCCAGGGACCTCATGGAATGCTTGTTGTGTCACCCCTAAAGAAGCAGGTGGGGGGGACTGCCAGGGTCTGTATACACAGGGATGGGGTGTGCAGAGCCTAGACAGGGATTCCACATCCCCATGGCTGCCCACCTGATGAACCCCTGCCCCAGACAGGCTCTCCCTCCTACAACACACAGCCCAGCACTGCCACCTCACTGGTGTCCTGTCCACCAGCTACAGGCAGGTTTTGGTGGACACCTAATTTTAAGCACACAGACAGCCCATTCCCTCTGCTCACAACATCCCAGGATTAAAGCCCAAGAGGTCACGAGTTTGCTGGGGAATGGAGGGTCTGTCCCGACACCGCAGCAGCAGAATGAGGAGCCAGCAGGCACACAGCAGCAGCTCAGCTGCATGAAAAGCAGCTCTCATTTCAGTCGTGACTCTTAAGTGCTAAAAACACCTTTTGGAGGCAGTAAAGCCATCGTGGCATCACCCGCAGAGTGACAGAAAGCAGGGCTGCTGCTGGCAGGGCACAATGTGGGGTCAGGGTCTTTCTGCCTCACCTCTGTTGTCTGCAGAGGGGTCAGGGTTTACTCACACAGCTCACACGCCAGTTATTTACAGCTTGCTCTGACTTAAAACCAAGGCAAAAAAAAATAAAATCAGGACAACAGCCAGTATCCCAACTCCTCAGCATCACACGTGCTGATCTGTGCCAGAACTTTCCACCAGCCTGGTAAAGTGGAGCAGCTCCACCAGCAAGCGAGGTTCACCGACTTGCCGCAGGTGTCTGGCAACTCTTTTAACCCTCAGCATTTCTCCACCACCTCTCGTGCTTTGCTCATTTTCTTAGTTGAAGTTTAAACTCCACAGTGCAGCATGGGATGTTTTCCCAGGCACTAAACAGTGAGGGGAGCTGGCAATGCTTCCTTAAGGTTTGCGATACTGGAGTTAAAGGGAGCTGAGCAGGATTCCCTCACCCTGCTTTAAATAAAGCTCCAAGAGATGATACAGAAACCTGAGTCTCCTTTAAAAAGGAAACACAACTTTCCTACTCCTTGTGGTTATTGGACAGAAATGAAACCAACAGAAAGGGAAATCAGAAAGCAAAGGAAAAAAAAAAAAGTTTTGGATGACGTCTAACCAAATTTCACGCTCTCTGAGTTTCTGGCAGGCTTTCCAGTCACGCAGGTTTTGGGGCACCAAAGTCCCCTTGAACAACATCAAACTCCTCAGCAACCTGGGGGCATTTACTGGGGGAAAGGGCCCAGGAGTACAGGAAAGACCTGTGCCCAACAGAGACCCCTGTCCAAGGGATCCCAAAGCTTTATGCTCAGGTCCTCCCTCTGTCTCCAGCTACACCCAGTAGAAACACAAGGAAGCTACTCAGCCACATGTTCTGGGCTCTGCACAAAAAGCCCCCCAGCACCCTCCTCTCACACAGCCCAGCCCCTCTCAGACAGTCCAAAGGAGCCAGCAACTTAACCCCAGAGCAAATCCACGCAGGAATAACTAAACCCAGAGCTCTCACCTCTGCTCCTTCCTTGGATCCCAAAGCAGGGGCTGCAAGACCAGTGCTTCCTTCCTCGGGCACGTGGTCCTGGGCTCCCGTTGGAGATTCTGCCCTAACTTCTGGGGACCGGCAGGAGCCCAGTTAGCAACTGCCTGTCCTCAGCCATCTGGGCTGGGTTCCCTGCTGGAACCAATTAGTCCAATTAGCAGCACCCGAGGGTTACTCTGCATTTGTACCAAGGATTAGCACCTGTGGGTGTTTACCAAAGACCCTTCCCATTTCTGTGCCCTTCAGCAGCTCCTTGGCTGTTTGGGGGGGCTCTCACCTCCCCCCTTTTCTCCTTTTCCCCCAGAGCTGATATTTTTATCGAGCAGTTCAGAGAGGGGACAGCAGGGTAGATAAGGCAGGAATTAATGAATTGCTTGTGATGAAAGAATAACAACCAAGCTAATTAAGGCTCTTCATATGCCTCCTGTTGTTAGCTGCTCTGGTGACCCTGTGCCTACTCGGGCAGCAGAACCCTACTTGCTGTCCCAAAGGGACTCAAAATCTCCCTTCTCCAGAGTTAGCCCTGTCAAGCTGCCAGTTAATGGATGAGTCACTTTTTTCACTAATTTTCAAAATTAAGGTTATTATTTTTTATTAGTACTATTAAGGTCACTTGTGCCTTATTTTAATTAGCTGATGTTCTTCTTAATCTTAAAAAATGTATGTTATCTGAAGCACAGGTATCTAGTCTTTTATCCTGTGGTGGAGATGGATGCTGGCAGGTTGGATGTGACTGCTCAGAGATATCGCAGCCTCCAAGGAGGACTAGACTCCAAACTGGGTTTAGCTCTCAGCCCCTGCCATTAACTGTGTTAACATGTTCTTGAGGCACTTCTCCAACAGCATAAGAAAGCACCCTAAAAAGTTGCACTGAATTTCCCTGAAAAAAAACACCCCCTCTCAGTACTTTGGACAAACAACAGAACTTGTTTGGGTTCTCCCTCTGAGGACCATCCTGACCTAAACACCTGGAATAACTCTGGGGGTAAGTGATTCACTACTGATGTAGTGAATTCTCCTAACCCACAGTAAGCCTCTCCTTCCTAAGGCACCTTGTCCTGGCAACAGCACTGAGTCAGGAACTAGTCAGGTCAAATCTGAGCAGCTGCTTTTGGGGATCAAAGGTTGTTTCTTGTTTTGTCACTCCTTTGGGCTGTACTTCTGCTGAGTTTCGGGGTCCCTTTGTGCATTAATCTCCCCATCTGTCATACAAGTTGCTTAGAAAATAGGAATGCATCTAAGCAGAGAGGAGTGGGAGATCTGGTGCAAAGGGAGTGGGAAGTCATCAGTGCTTGGTGCCCAACAGTGTCTGCCAGTGAAATGACACAAGACCCAGACGTCACTGGAACAGCAGGAGATGCTGAGCCGATGGAGGGGACTGCTGCAGGTACCAGTCCTGCTTGTGCCACACTCTCAGGATTCCTGGCCCTGCCTCGGCATAAGGCTTTGTCAGGGAAACCCTGCTGGCACCTCCAGCCTCTTCTGCCCTCCACCAGCCACCATGCCAATGCCATCCTGCCTCTTCCCATTCCCCCATCCTCAGGGCCTCTTGGGAAGCATGGGGCTGCTTTTGCTGAAGGATGCCCAGGATGTGCAGCTGAAGGAGTAAACTGGTACCTGCTTTTTAACCAGAATCTTTTGGAAGGAATAATAGGATGGAAGGGCAACTAGGAAATTTTGCCTAAAAACAATCAACAGACAAAACAATTTAGGTTTTTTGACTACAGCTACAGTCACTTCTCTCCAAAATTCCCCTCTGAAAGGGAAATCAGGTTCTTACCACTTAGCTTTTCCCAGCAGCTTCATTTTTAGTGCTCCCTCTGCCAGCCCAGGACAGATGTCACTCCAGAGACACTGGGATGGAAAGACATGAGGAATGCTTCTCTGCCGTGGTACCAGGTACCTGGCAAGTTTGCTCAGTAAAAAAAACCCAACCAACCAAAAAAAACCCAAACCAAACATCAAAACCCAGATATTTTTTATCTGTTTCTTTATAGGGTTTAAAATAATAACAATAAGTTACATCATTAAAAGAAGAGAGCGGATTTTTATTAAAAGTCAGGTGGTTCGATATACGGGAAGCACCGCCTATGAATGCCCCTTTCAAGCTGCATCCTCCTCTCTGCGAGCCTCGCACCCCTCCTCGTGGTAGAGGGAAGAAATTGTCGTGTGAGCAAAAGCCTCTCTGCTGGGCTTTTGGCTTCCCAAGAGAGCAAAGCTAAACGCCCGAGACACCTTTCAGCTCTGGCACCGAGCATCATCTTCTCCAGGTTGTGAACATCACCGAGCTAGAGATAGAAACAACTTCTCCCCCTCGCTAGGAGTGAATTCTGAGCATATCTTTCAAGCAGAATTAAACTGGAGGGTGTGGATGCGGGTGACACATTGGATCAGTTACACTACCCAATCTTAATGTTTGTTTAAAGGTTACTTTTGGATGAAAGCTGGTTAGAGAATAAATAACAGATGCCGAAGGCATCCATTATGTATTTTTGCAATTAGCAGAAAATCTTGGTACTTTTCTTAAAGAACGTACATAATTTTGCGGGATGTTTATTGCTGGAAGCAATCAGCTCTTGCTGGCAAGAACAACATCCAAGAAAGCAGGGAAGCTTCACGAGGAGTCACACATGGGAAGCCAAATGCAATGCTGCCTTCAGGACCAGCACTTAAAAACCTGAGCTCTCTGCTGCAAGGAAGTGGTCAAATGCACTTTCTTTCCGCAGAAAATTTTAAATTAGAAAGAATGTGGTAAAATTATCCCTGTTCCTACTTTCCATGGACATTTGTGATTACCCAGAAAAATGGGGCTGCTGATTATACTTTCATTTGAAAAATGTACCCGGGATGTTTCACATCATAACTATTTTATGCCCAAGGGTTTGTCCCATGGCCCAGCTACTACATCCCCTCTTGGGGTAGGGAGATACTACTGTACCTTGGGAAATCTTATCATAGAATGGGAGGGGTTGGAAGAGACCTCTGGAGATCATCGAGCCCAACCCCCTTGCTAGAGCAGGGCCACCCAGAGCATGTTGTCCATGTCTCCATCCAGGATGCATGACCTGGAAAGGAAAATGGAAATAAGGAGCTCCTAGGAAGCATCTCCCTCTCCCAGAAGGTTGTGTCTGAGGAGTATGAGGTGGGGCTGCAGCTTAACTTTGGACTGTGCCAGTCCTCCCCCTGAAATAAAGGCCCTGATGATTTCCCTCATATCCAAATGGAGGTATTCAGACAAGGACAGAGGTATTTGGGTTAGAACATACCCTGGACCTCAAAATATTTGGTGACTACAGCAGGGCACTTGGGCTGGTTCTGGTTCAAGAAGACAACAGCAGTTAACACCCCCAACAGCAACCCTCAAGAGACAGATGCTCAGTCAGGAAAGAGTCACCACATATTTTATTCTCCAAATACCTTGCTAGGTTCTGATAGTCCCACAAGACCTCTGCAGCAGATTAAGCTTCTTCACTCCTAAAACTTGATCCAATTAAGAATCTGTCCTAAAAATCTCTTTTCACATCTCATGGCACTAAAGGAAAGCACACGCCGAGCAGCGTTGTCCAAGATACCGTTTCCACATCCCAACCACCTATTGCTACATGTTGGTAATCACAGAACGGTCACAGTTGGAAAAGACCTGGAAGATCAGTGGCAGTCTTTGCCATTTCTTACCACAAAGAAACTGTGTTGTGCTAAAAAGCCCTCCAGAACAGAGCAGATAGGATCTCTTGGGATGGCGCCTTGGATTTTCACTGCAGCAGCTATTACAAGAAACTAAACCAAACCCTCCTATTTGGAAATTAGGCAGAAAAAGCACAACTCAAACTGGTATTTGGTTTTGGACTGAATGTTTCGCTCAGTGCTTAAGAAGCATTTTAGACAAAAGCAAAGCTTTCTGCCAGACATTGGGGGGGGCAGCAAATTTCTGCTTTGCTGTCTGAAGGCAGTTATAAACCAGGCTGGCAACACAGCCTGGCGTTGCTGCCCACAGAAAGAAGCTGTGCATCTCATTCTTCACAAACACGCCTCAATTTGTCTTCATCCTGACCAGTTTACCTTCTACAGCTTTACACAGAAGACAAATTGCTGTCTCCACAACCCCTGGAATTCAAGGTGGAAGAGTCAGGGAGGGGAGATGGGCAACTTCTAGAGAGGGAATGCTTTTGCAGGAATCCCCGTACAGCATAATCATGACATAGCCGGACTAAATACAAGTGTTGCTGCTGCACGGCCCAGATACCCATCTAAAGCTGAAGTCTGGCCAGTGAAGCAGAATTGACTGAGCTTCTTTAAGCGTCTTTGCTCCCCTCAATCATCTCACTTGCTTCCATTGAAGCATAACAGGTCATTGGTAGTGATTGAGGAGGGATTTTTTTTCATGCAACCGCTGCTAAGCGCTGTGCTGAAGCAAGACAGACACAGCTGATCTCACTCATAACAGAAAAGAGCAGAGGTACTACACAGAGATGTTCTCTAGTTGGAAAAAAGAAAAGCCCAATGCGCTTTACATCAGTTTTCTAACAGGTTACGCACCAAGCTTGTGGCAGAAACAGGTTCCGACTGCTCCAGATGAAGGGATTTAAAGATGTTTCTTTTGCAAGGCACTTTCAAAATGCTAAGAACAGCCCCTTCCCCATCCCAAAGAGCATCTGCAGTTTGGAAAAGACTTAAAAGGCAAAAAGCAAAGAGCACAGCGAACACAGCAACTGAGCAGATTAGAAGACTCAATAAAGATGCCTATTGTTACCAACAGAAATACTCTACAGACCACAGGCTGAAAAACACCATCTTAAACTAAGCAATCCATGAAAAATTGCAGAGAGCTGCCAAGATTAAATTGATTTACACCCCCCTATCTCCACTGAAAGGCTTGTAGAGCTCTGCAGATCAAGAGAGAGAACTGCTGCTGTAAGAAAGCAAAAATGTTACTATTTTTGTTACTCATTTTTGTTACCTGATCAGCTGAATCCCCTTTGCATCATCTCGCAGTGTTCAGTATTAGCTGTTAACCCCGGGGATCTTCGGACTGGGGCAAGAGCACAGCCCCAGGGGCCCAGTCTCCTGCTGCACCACGTCTCGAAGAAACGAGCTGGTGGTGCCAAGGGGCCAAGCGTTGGGTCCCCAATCACCCCGAGCAGAAAGGCAGCAGAGTAGTCACAGATCATAGTCAAAAGACATCACACCAGGGACCAAACTGGTATTGAACTTCAAACTAAGCAGAACAGTAATCCCCTGAGCTGCAACTTTCCTAAAGGCTGACGGCTAGAAACTGCCAACGGGTAACAACAGTTGGCAGCCCCACTCTGAACTGAGGGTTTCTGCATTTAACTCTCCCATTCTCCCCAGTTCAGCAGCTCACAGATGTCCTGACTGTTGTAAGGCAAAGCATTTTGCACAAGACCTTGGAACTCCTCTCCTTCTTAAGGGCAAATGTTGCTAGTGCAGAATACCTGACCCTGAGGCAATCAGCTGCATACTTAGGGGCTCCCCTGCCTGCTCCCACTCCATCAGTGTGGCACGCTTTGGGCAGGGACTCCCACTTGTGGGAGTGGGAAGCTTGCTTTGAAGAGCCTCGTCCCCATCAGCCAGACACTACAACCTCAGGACGAGGTTTCACCAAAAGAGGTTGGTCTGTGTCGTTTTACCAGCAGAAAGATACCTACGAGTGCTGGAAACCCCCTGGCTTTTCCCACCTCTTTCAGGCCAGCTCTGCAAATCTTTCCAGAGTTAAGGTTTTTAGTTTTTCCTCGCATCCTAGAAACCTACAGAGGAATCAACAACCCATTTTGTGACAAAGCTTTACGCAAAATGTGAAGATTTATTCGAAAATAAGCCTGGCAACCTCCCAGTTGCTTTTATAAAGAATATTATGCTGTGCCAATCTCCTTTAAGCACACCCAGCCGCGAGTACAGCACGAGCAAAGCAGCGGAATGGCATTCAGGACTGAGCAAGGAAACCTGAGAAATCCAGACCAAAAGCATTTTTAGCAGCTTCTACAAAATACATTTGTGTTTCCTCATCCTCTTTCTTTCCCAGATGTGCCAAATGAATTATCACACCACAACTGGAGGGAAAATACGATATGATCAACCTGGATAATCAAGAAAAGGTACCAATTCCAACAGGCATTTTGTCTGATCTGATCCTGTGCCTAACAGGGTTTTTAGGACTTTAGATTTAATGGTGAAAACTGAACTTTCATACGCATCCCTCTGTGTCTGCAGCCACACAAGGTATCCAACACTAATCAGTGGACACTTTAGATAGATAAATATATATTAAACATACCCCTTGGGACAGAGGATGGCAAGCCAAGCACTCTTGTTATGCCACAGAACAAAATTTATTGGATCGACTCAAATTCTTCGTACAGTTTTGCTGCTACAAGGAGACAACACATTGGCATATTGCCTTTAATCTTTATTTCAACCATAAATCCAAGTTGAAAGAATCGGTAACACATTTAATGGCATCTTCAATAAATAAAATGACAACAAATCCTAATCCTTGCACAGACACATTACAATCCACTCCAAATTCAATATTGCCAAAACATTGGTGGTTTGGGTTTGTTGTTTGTTTTTTTTCCTAAAAACTTGTTCCAAAGGGTTTGGTTTTTTTTCTTTGTTTCAGCACTTAAATAGACAGAAAAATATATGAGGAGAGAAAACACATAGTCCATTCTGAAAAGAACTTGTAAAAACCAGTAACTTTGAAACAAAAGATAATTAAACCTCTCTAATTAGATTAAAGAATCTTGTCTGAAGTGTTTTTGGAGAAACCGTGATTCTACCCTTCATATCAAAACTTGCAGTTTTGCTGGATCCTATCCTATGTCAAGATACTTATACAGTAAAAATTAAATGTCATGATTTTTTTTCTTTAAAAAAAAGGAAATTACATCATAAAGCAAAAGCATCAGCCTCCCACACTCACAAAAGTAGTCATGGTCCATATATTCCGCAGCAGTAAACAGCTGTTTGTGCTCAGTCCATCTCCTGCCATCCTGGAAAAGATTTACCCTTTGTTTCTGGACCCATCTCTTCCTCGGCTCCTCAAGAACCAAAGCGATCTGAGAATTCATGCACATAGAAATCTGCCTGCACAGATCAGATTGCAGGATGAGGACCAACACATCTGATTCGTATTAGAAGCTAAGCTTAATTGCAAACTTTTCCTAAACAGAGAAAGTCATCGATAAAGAAAAGCTGAACTCTAAGGCTTCCAAATTGCAATTCCCTGCAATTTGCCCCACCTCTTAGCACATCACAAACCACTCACGGCGTCAGTTACTGGAGGAAGAGCCACTCCAGCAGGAAAATGAGTTAAAACACTCATGGAGCCTTCTTCAGTGAAAGCTCAGGGCATGCAAGGAATGCACGGTTGGGCCCCCTCAGACCAATGCACACTATACAGGGGAGAGAAAAGGTTACTTTAAACAAAAGGCAGAATTACAGCCCATCTGTGCAAACATTTCAACCAGTTTGTTTCAAATAGTTGTCTGCTCATCCCAACTATTGCTGCTGACTGTACTCAAGAGAACGTGATGAGGTGGGAATTTATTTAAGGGAAAGAAATTCTCTTTTCTGCAGGTATCCCCCCCTCAGCTGACCACATCGTGACAAAAGTGCAATAATTTACAATCTTTTCAAGCAAAGAGCTATTAAAATTATACCGGTTTAGGGAAACAAATTCACTAATTTAACCATAAAAATATTTCCCCAGGTAACAAACCTTAAAGCATTCAGTAACATAGTACTTCAATAATAATAACAATAATAATAATACAGAAAATCCCTTGCACTTGTTACAAAAGACAGACCTGTTAGAAGATTTTGCTTATTGTACACTATGTAAGAGTTTTGCCACCTTGTGAAGAACATGCTGTAATTAAGAATATAACTACCACTTAAAATAAATGAGTATGCAAATACTGACCCCACTTTGAAATTATATTCTTAACCTTTTGCAAATGAAGACAAGGGAAAGCCCAGGGCCATGTCGTCCGGGTACCCAAGACAGTTTATATCCAGAGTCCTAAGAAAGCACCACTTTCCATCAAGTACTTTTGTATGTCTGTTGCTGAACAGCACATGAAATACCTCTGTGAGAACTGCTGAAACAGATTCTCATACTAACTTGGAGAATTCGAGTTTGGGGATAACGGGGAACTTTGTGACAAAATTATACTCTGAAAAAATATCTGCTAAATTTGGTCCAAGCATCTGAAAAAACCAAACAAGGGCACACGGGACCCTCATTGCCTAATGCTGCTGTTAGTTGATCCTTAAAAATAAATTAAAAGAGGTGCGTGGCACTAAGGAATAAGAAGGGCTGCCCATGACAGGCACAAATCTGTGCCAGCAGAAACAGTTCCTTCCGAGAGCTGTTTCAGCTGGGGGTTTGCCAAATAACTGAACTTGTCCTAACGGAGAACCCTGAAATTTGTGTACTATAGCTACAAGAAATGATTTCCTATTTAAAAAACAGATCTGTTTGTAATTAACTGCTTTTCCAATCATCATTAGATATGTGAAAAACAATAAAAAAAAAGAAATTTAAAACGATTACAAAGAGTGGACTGCAGTAGCAGCTATTCAAGCAAGATTCAAGCACAAGTTTCCATGAACGTCCAGAGCTGGGAATTAGCCTTCTTTGTCAAAAATTTGTACAACTTTTTCAAAAACCTGGAAAGAGAGAGAAGAAAAGTAATTATATGATGTGTTAGTCAAACAGTTACTTTAAGTTAAACCAACAGACAAAATAATTGACAGTATTTTAAAAATAGATGTTTTCCTTCAAACATTGACAGTCATTCTTTACAGAATCACAGAATTGTTACAGTTGGAAAGAGACCTCTAAGAGCCAACCATCAACAAAGAAAACCAAACCAAACTAAAACCAAACAAAACCCCCCAACAACAAAACCAAAACCAACCAACAAAAAACAAAGAAACAAACCACAAAGCAAAAAAACCCCACCTCACCATCCCCCTGGAGTGTGTCCTGAAGTGCCTCATCTACACATTTTTTGAATGCCTCCAGGGATGGAGACTCTACCACTTCTGTGGGCAGCCTGTTCCAGCACCTGACTACTCTTTCAGTAAAGAAATTCTTCCTACTACCCAGTCTAAACCTCCCCTGGTGCAACTTCAGGCCGTTTCCTCTTGTCCTGTCATTATTTACTTGAGCAAAGAGGCTGCACCCACCTCACAACGACCTCCTGCCAGGTTGTTGTAGAGAGCGAGGTCTCCCCTCAGCCTCCTCCAAACTAAACAATCCCAATTCCCTCAGCCTCTCCTCACAGGAATTGTTCTCCAGACCCTTCACCAGCTTGGCTGCCCTTCTCTGAACTTGCTCCAGCACCTCGATGTCTTTCTTGTGGTGAGGGGCCCAGAAGTGAACCCCGTACTTGAGGTGCAGCCTCACCAGTGCCCAGTACAGGGGCACCATCACTTCCCTGCTCCTGCTGGCCACGCTACTTCTGATCCAGGCCAGGATGCCCTTGGCCTTCTTGGCCACCTGGGCACAACTATTGGCTCATGTTCAGATAGGTGTTGACCAGAACCCCCAGGTCCTTTTCCAGCCACTCCTCCAAGCCTGTAGCATTGTCTAGGGTTGCTGTGACCAAACTGCAGGGCCCAGCACTTGGCCTTGTTGAACCTCATACAGTTGGCCTCAGCCCATCGATCCAACCCGTTCAGATCCCTCTGCAGAGCCTTCCTACCCTCAAGCAAATTGACACTCACACCCAACTTGGTGTCACCTGCAAACGTGCTGAGGAAGCACTCAAAACCTTCATCTAGATCACTGATAAAGATTTAAGACTAAAATTGGCATCAGTTCTGGGAAACTGAGACAGAGGAGCAATACTACCTCAGAAAAGCAAAAGCTCCTGAAAGTGAAGACTGTTTAACACAGAAACACTGACAACGTGTTTAGTCCAGCTCATATTCAAGTGGAACTAATTGATTTCTTAAAGCTATTCACATCTTAATCAGTTCTTCAAGAGTTCCACAACCTCCTGCAGTAACAGGCATCAGTGCTTAATTAGCACACTAACCACACATCCACACAGCTCAGAAGAGTGCCAAAAACGTTCCCTGCCACTGTCATCCTTGTGGGTTTTTGGCTTAGATACTTACTTCATCAACAGATTTAGAGGCATCCACTTTTCTGACTTTTCCCATTCTCTCATACAAATCTATTATAGGCTTAGTAGACTGCAGATACGTATGAATTCTAGGAGAAAGCACAGGGAGGAAAAGCATTACACAGTAAAAAATGAACAGAAGCACAGTGAAAAGTGTTGAAGATAGTACCTCTTTTCCAGACTCTCCCGATTATCATCACTCCTACCACTGCTCTTGCCTCTTTCCAGACAGCGGCCAATGCATATCTACAAAAAAAAGAGACACCAAAAGCATCACAACCAAGAACAAAAGGTGCTATCTTGAAAGCAGAAACAAAACAATACTCTCAAGAGCCCCAGCATCCAAAATACCGTCCAGATCTGGTGAATGTAACCAGAATTCACAAGGGAAGTTAGGATTCTTTCAGAGAAAAAGGATGACAGCTTTAACACTTCATCAGCTTAGGAGGATGGGGGTTCCTAAAATGGGATTGGGATCAGCTGAAGTAAAAACAACCTCAAGCTCCACGGTTCGACTGGGTGTCCAACTTGAGCTGTTTAAAGAAGAAAATTACCTGATTTTCAGAGAGGTGTTCAGAGTTTCTGGAAAGCTGCTTGTTAAATTAGACTGCTAATATGTGCCTGCACTGAAAGAAAGGCACTGTACATTCTCCCAAGAACTCTGTAAGGCTACCTACTGAGTTACTGTAAGTGAAAATGTTCTTGACACTGCTGTAACTAAGACAAAAATCAAAGTAAAAAGTGACCATAGTTATAAGCTACCCAATGAACTAAGTTTTGAAACACAAAGTAAGGAATGCTGACACCTGTACACTAAACATTTATCCTACTTATGCAACAGGATGATGGTTATTTTTTTTTCTTATTTTCTTATTTTTTTTTCTTAAGTACACCCATAGTAAAAAAAAATATTAAAAAATCCAGGTCACATAGACATTGTTGGCTATTTTTACATCTAGTAAAAAAACCAAACCTTAGAAGCCCAAAATTAACACCCCACCAACTGAAGGAAAAAAAAAAAATCATTTAATCTTATTTAAGCTTTTAAAAGAATAACCCATCTCATTCCTTGAGATTAAAAAACATCACTGCAGTTAAGTAAACAAACAAAAACAAGCAAAAAGAAATCCAAACAAACCACAAAATTTCTCAGGAAATTGGGTAAAAGGAAAAATATCAGCTTAAAGTGCTGGGATTCTCACATCAGTTTTTATACCTCAAGGGCACTGACATATTAAAAAGACACCACATCAGGGTGCTTGTTAAATGGATATAATGTGTCACTGTCAGAATGCCCTTGTAGTCTAATGACTTGCTGAATAAAATGTTAATTACTGGCTACCCTATAGCACAGCTCAGAGTTATGAAAATAAAGACTGCTGCTGCCAGCACTTTGGAATGGAAGCTGCTATGAAGTTTGCTTTGGACTAAACAACAGTTTTGAATAGTAAACAGAGGAACGTTTTCTGAAAATTTGCCCAATAGTTTTGTATAATCTATTGAAAGTTTTTATAAGCTTCTTTTTTTAATAAGCTATATGCATTTGCCTGAAGTACTTCTATTTAATTTGCAATTGGCTGGCTGCTATTTCAAAACCAGCTCCTTGAAATCTCACAGACCAAGTTTTCCTTCTGCTCTTAACACTAGTCCATTTGGTACCTGACAGAGTTTTATTGTTCTCCTTGAATGATTCTCACAAGATAGCAAGAAAGGAAGTTCACAAATGACACACTTCATTACCTCATTGTCACAATCAAAAAAGAGAACAAAAGAAACATCAGCCTTTCCATCCATCGTCTTCTTCCAGCCTTGAAGATTATCTTCATTCCTGGGAAACCCATCAATCAAGAACTTGTTCTTCTGGGAATTGGCAGCCATTGTTTGATCCATAGCCTGATAAAAGAGAATTCAATCCATGGTCTCCTACACATCAACCAGATATCTAATTATTCAATTACCCCCCCCAAATGGGAAGTTGGGAAGCAGTTCTGTTAGGATTATTACAGATTTACAAAACGTAGGTTTGCTTCACTTCAACACATGGTGATTAGTTCACCAATGCACCAACAGAGCTTTCTTCAAACCGAATCCAGTTTCACAAAGCTCAAAAAATCTCCTAACACACAATCCCAGCTTTAAAGGTGATTTTCTACCAGATACCAAAAAGTGCTGTTACACAATAAGGTGCCAAAACATCCCTGATCCAGGGTTAATTCTACTGGAAAGACTCCAGACACATTTAGTGCCGTAAGCACAGAAGCCTTTTTGGTCTTCCAGGGGACACCGTGGTTGTTTTCCTGGATGTCTAATAAGGGTAAAGGGCTTTTCTTCCCCCAGAAAGGTTAGCAGGTGCTCTTCTCCTTCACCTGGCTATTGATTTTGATAAAACTTGCAGAAACTTAGTACCTTAAGGCCTCTACCCTCCAGTTAAATATGACTGAGCTGACCAAGAGGTCCAAAAGCAAGGGAAGGGAAATAAGAAATCTAGTTTCACTGGTTACCCTAGGGCTACTAATAAAGAAACACAGTTAATCCATTCTCACAGGTCCCCAAGTATCAGAGGCCATCACTACTGCCCTCCAACCACCCAGAAACACGAGTAATTGCTAAGAGAAGCTCAGTGCATGACGTGCACCCACATGTCTGCCATTTCCAACTATCCATGCTGGAGGAAAGCCAATCCTTCCAGGATACGGCCACCGCATTGTTGCTTAGTGTGCAAGAGAGAGCCAGCAAGGAAACAGCCCTTTCCTTACCCTCTTCAGCAAGCTGATTGTTATTTCGACGGGTACAATTTCTCCCTCCTTAATGTAGTTCTCAATGAGTTCTCCATACTGGGAGCCCGGCCTTTTGCGTTCATCTCGAAGGAGGTCACCAGCAGAAAGGTGTGTGTAGCCATATTTCTGAAACATGCAAAACAAACAGGTATAGACTCTTTTGAATTAGGACATATGCCAAGTTAACATCAATCAACACTACCAACCGTGTTTATCTTCCCTTTACAGCAGAAAAATACCATCCTCTTGCTAGTGACAGATCTATTCCACCTTCAGTGTGTAACATGACAGCAGAAAGCAGAGCAGTAGGGAGTTCTTGGGTAAAATGCTCAACGGGGCTTTCTTTGCTCAGGAATTTGGGTACTGTTGTCAAAGGCAGTTTTGGCACGTTTGGAAATAAGATCAAAGTCCCCAAGGTGCTTCCTGAAATGTTGTGCTGTGTAAGGAGATGTTTAATGATCACTAGGCAGACACAGGTTATACTCCAGCCGAACAGTTCAGCTACTTGAAAATTAAGTGTTCATCAGTTACTGGATAAAGTCTCTATTTACAAAGTAAGAAAGTTGAGCTAGTGTCCTTCCTTGTTATGTTATGCAATAGGTTTGTAATTTTATCTAATTACCTACTTAAAGAAAAGCACAGGAGCTGACTCCAGGTCCTTTGGAGCTGGAGGAATGTTTCAGGCACAGCACAAGTCAGAAAACTTTACATTCCCACTGTGGCTCTGGTACAAACTTCCTCTTTACCTTGGTCAAGTCATAGAATGGGAGGGCTTGGAAGGGACCTCTAGAGACCATCGAGTCCAACCCCCCTGCCAGAGCAGGGTCACCCAGGGCAGCCCACACAGCAACAGAGCCAGGGGGGCT
>JANHFX010004467.1:0-15165 GCA_027560015.1 Chloroceryle amazona
TGGGGGTTCTGATTGACAAGAGAATGAATATGAGCCAGCAGCGTGCCCAATGGCATCCTGGCCTGGATCAGAAATGGCGTGACCAGCAGGAGTAGGGAGGTGATTGTCCCCCTGGACTCAGCACTGGGGAGGCCTCACCTTGAGCACTGTGTCCAGTTCTGGGCACCTCAGCACAAGAAGGGTATCGAGGTGCTGGAGCGGGTGCAGAGGAGGCAATGAAGCTGGTCAAGGGACTGGAGAATAAATCATATGAGGAGCGATTGAAGGAGCTGGGTCTGTTTAGTTTGAGGAAGAGGAGGCTGAGGGGAAACCTCAGCCACCCTCTACAGCTGCCTGAAAGGACACTGTAGAGAGGCTGGTGCTCGTCTCTTCTCACAGGTAACTTGCGATAGAACCAGAGGGAACAGCTTCAAGCTGAAACAAGGTCGGTTTAGACTGGACACTAGGAAAAAATTCTTCAGGGAAAGAGTGGTGGGATATTGGAATAGGCTGCCCAGGGAGGGGGGTGAGTCACCATCCCTGGGTGTGTTTAAGAATCGCTCAGATGTAGTGTTGGGGGATATGGTCTCGGGGTGAACTTGTAGAGTAGGGTGAAAGGTTGGACACGATGATCCCAGGGGTCTTTTCCAACCTCAATGATTCTGTGATTCTATGATTCTATGATAATAAGTGTATAATAGATCCCTTTGAGAAATGCCTGGTGCACTAGCGAGTTTCTCACTACAGAAGTGTCCACAACAGGTCAAAGGATGGCAAATAGGGAGCAGGTCTGTGGCTGAAACCCGTGTGCGCAATATTCGACTCTTCAGGGTCTGGAGGTCGGTTGAAAGATCAGGTGGGCAAACACCGGAACGGTTAAGTCACTTTTCACCTTCAACAAATCTTTGGTGAGCACAAATAGGGCCTATGACAAAGGTGGCAGGTGTTGGAGAGGTCACTGAGGGTGGCACAGCCACTTGCCAGATGGACCTCACTGGTGACAGAAACTATTCTGAAACAGAAGGCAGTAAATTCCAGTAATTGGTGCTACACATTTGGGTGAAGCACCGTTCCTTCCTCTAGGTTAAGGGTATTAGCACACTAGAATTTGCTTTTCAGCTTCCGAACTGTGCTAGGATGAATAACCCTCGTTCTTCCAAAATGATAGTCCTAGGAAAGGCTTTGTAAAATAAACTCAAGCGAAGCAAACGTGGTGGTGTAGGACTGTGGAGCAAGTAATTTGTACTGCAAGTGGTCTCTTAGATAGACTAAATAAGCAAACAATTGTCAGGAGATGAAAATATACTTTAAAGAAAAGAAGCAGCACTTTAAATGGCTTTTCTTTGTCTCTTGACAGAAGGTTACTGTGAAAATCCAGATCTCTGTCTTGGCTGCATCAGATTCATGGTTCTTGAAGATCTGTAATGATGTTGGAATTGTTTGGCCGTAGCTGAGATGTACAGCGTGTTCTCCTGATGAGCTGTTGTTCTCAAAGAGTGTCCATTTCTGTGTGGTGCATTTGCAGTGATAAAATCCCACACTCCCTCCCTTTGAAGAATAATGACACCCTTGGCGGAGAGAATAAGAAATCCCTCTCTTTTCTTCTGTTTTGTCAGTGTCAGCTCTGAAGAGGTGACACAAACAGCCAGCCTCTTGAAGATGGACATGCTTTATTGTGTAAATTTCTGGCCTGATAATTTACACATGATATTGTCTGGCTGAAAAGCACCAGCATCTTCTCTACGTGCTTTTGTGCCCTGGGAGTTGTGTTTTTTTGAGGGGGAACCAATAAAAATGTTAATTCGAAAGAAGAGAATCTCTTGAGTCATGAGATTTCACTGCACACATCAACTGACCCAGGGGGAGGAAGGCAGCTCAGCTCAAGATTCACGATGCCAGCTCTTTCCTGCACTCTCTATATTCATCATCATCAGGCATAACTGTTTGACTGCAAAATCAATCCGTGTTGTGTACCGGGGTCTCCCAGCTCCAATTCTGTCCATCTCTGTGGAAAAAGTAAAGCTTGCTTGTAAGAAAAATGTTGACAGCAGGTTTAAGTTTGGGAATTTATTCAGTGTTTGAAGAACCAATTCTTCAAATGCAGGATTGCCAGTATCTTCTTTTGCACCCTTCTCAGTCAAACAGGACCATCTATGGAGAAACGAAGCCTGTAGACCAAATGAGAGCAGAGGGACAGGAACGACTCACAGACCACAGAGGTCACCTCTTGGGTCTGAGGAATCTTGTGGCACACACAAGGCAGGGTGACGCACGTGTCCCCCACCAGTGCTCACTGCTGCCCTTCGGGGATTGTACCCGTGCTGCACTTCTGCCGACAGCCTCAGCGGTGTGAACTCAGCCTGGGTTTGGGATGTATCTAAAAAAATCTCCAGCCCTCTGAGGAAGATTTCTCCTGGGACCGAAGGAACAATCCTTCCCCAAGAAGCTGCTGTGGGGAGCAACAGTGAGTGGCAGAGAAAGCACTGGAATGCAAGGAAGGGCACACAGCTGGATTCACACACAGCTGGATTCACACGCAGCTGTCTACACGGCATTACCATAACAAAAATCACCAGCTTGCACACTGCTAGCATCAATTTAGGATCTTTCTTCTTCCCAGGCTAAATCCAATCACGGAAGAAAACAACTAGCACATCCAGAGTGCCTGTAATGCCTGTTTCATCACAGCCCTCAAAGATCTTTCCAAGAACTTCTCAAAGATAAATCTAATTTGGAGTGATTCCTGGAGAGGGAAACAGAATGTGGAAAAACATCTGTCCCATTGGTTGGATGCCTTTCCATGGAAAAGAAGATTTGGAGGCACAGAGGGGATACTGAGAAGGAAGACTACAAAGAGAGCAGCAACATGGGTCACACAATCCACGCGATGCCTGGAAGCCCAGCAAGCTGTGGTCCTGCCTGCTGGTTTTGGTTCTGAGACCACAGATGTGCATAGGTGCAAAGTGGCATTCCCAGTGACACAGAAATGTGTTGGCAAGCAAGGAGGTGATGACAGAGTTGCCTGTCGGGATCGGTTCTGCTCTGAAGGCACTTTTCACATAATTGCTACTTACTGCTCCTGGTCAGCAGTGGGAAGCAGCTCCCTGTCAGGTGGAAGTGTTCTCTGGCTGTCAATGGTCATGGAGGCCCAATGTTTGGACAGCCTGGAATCTAACCAGTAAGGAAGAGTGTGGTTGGGAAGCCCTGGAAACTTCTTTAGGCACCACGCACTCGTTCCTGCTTGAGTATGTTACCTAAGCATGACCTGTGCATCTGCTGTGTTTTCAAATGACATGTTCTATCTGTACTGCTCTGAGCTGGAGGATCCTCCTGACCTGCTGGAGGAGAAGAGTGGTGCTGGAGCTCTTTGATGACTTGTCATTGATGGGATGCAGAGGACAAGACAGGGCTGATAACACGTCTGACCATCGGATGCACGTTGGCAGTGTTGATCAGGAGGGCAAAGTTCCAAGGATATGAGCATCTGAGAGGGCAAGAAACTGTTGGCATGAACTTTCCCCATCCCCCAAGAGAAACTCCTTGCTCATACTGGTCTTTCATTTGCTATTTCATTTTCCAGTGGCCAAGCAACATAATCAGAAACAGTCTGTGTGCTGG
The DNA here is from genome assembly GCA_027560015.1 of Chloroceryle amazona. Classification (NCBI taxonomy): domain Eukaryota; kingdom Metazoa; phylum Chordata; class Aves; order Coraciiformes; family Cerylidae; genus Chloroceryle; species Chloroceryle amazona. Next base: position 3,598 of record JANHFX010004467.1, read on the forward strand.
TGGGCTGGAGGGTGCTAAACATCCTGGATGGCTTTATCACGAGTCCATAGGTGGTACCTGGCAATGGTAAACCAAGGATGAGACCCCAACATCCATAGCTGGCAAACCAAGAGCGTCTGCTGAGCCAGCAGAAGGCTGAACCTTCTCTTACCAATCACGATTCACTGTTAGAGCCAGTAAAGTTCCTGATGCTGGAAAACCTTGCACAGACTGGACAACAGTACTACTGCAGACTGGGAGGTGGGGGTTGCTTGAAGGCCCAGGGGAATGTGTGGTCCTGGAGCAGTACAGCTCTATCTGCACACCACCAGTCATGGGGCTGGGAAGTAGGTGGGACAGTGGGTTGGAAAAGCTTGGTTAGCCACAGGTTTTTCAACAGCACCTACATTTTTAAGAACAAGGTGATACCTGATGGAAATCCAAAACAATTCACATAATTGGCCTATAGAACTCACTGCTGTAGGAAGTCACTGGGGGATGCTTAGCAAAAGGATAGGATGACAATGAGAGCAAAAAATAATCCAGAGAGGCTTTCAGCAGTTTTCAAAGGGCCACTGTGCTGCACACATCAAAGTGCATGGTCTCTAAAGATGTGTCTCATGGCAAATTGCTTCCACTGCTGGCAGGAGCATCTGGTTGTGGCTGCTCCTGCAGGCAGCACAGTGGATTTGGCTTGCTGCAGTCAGACAGTTTCTGTGTATCCACCCCGAGGCTGTGGTCAGTAGGTACTGGTATTGCTGGGTGATGCAGGAGTTTGGGAGTCTGTAGAGATCAGAGCCACAGCCCACTTCTCATGCGGGGCCACAGAAGAGATTTTTTTGGAGAAGGATGCTCCTGGGTACAGCAGTGTGGGTTATTGTGCACCCCATACCTGGGTTACCTGAGCACAGGGACAATGATCACGAGGCTTTTACGAAACATGGACTCAGCATCTTTGAGCAGACAAGAAACTGGAACGGAGGGAAGATTAAAGGTTTTCTCCAAGGCTGCATGGGAAGCCTGTGGCAGATCTAGAAAGGAGACCTGTGCCACTTCAGTTCTGATTTTGGCTAAATAACAGTCAATAGGTGCACAAATTTGGGGCCGTGATGCTGTAGTGGCTGGACCATGTTGCCAGTCCCTGGCATGTCCAGCTGCCTCAGATCCAGAACACAGAAAGCATCTGGAGGCACTTGCAGTGCCTGTCGAGGGGGCAGGAGGTCACCAACACATGAAGGGCTGGTGCAGGAGCAGAGCCTGGAGCAGAACCTGGTGGACCAGGATTGGCCCTGCTCCAGTGGAAGCAGGGAGATAGGACACGGGGAGCTCCTGGGGCAGAAAAGGAGAGTTGCAGCAGGAGTTAAAGCAACAGAAATAGCTTTGGGGGAGATCCCCATAACGCTGATGTGCTTTACAGCATGTTCTGCTTCAATGAGGACAGTTTCCAGGGCCCTGGTTCCTCACTCCAGTTCCCGAGGGTACAGAATGTGAAGGTGTCACCACCATTACCCGTGCATCCCTCCACCTTCGCAGCATCCAGCACGACTGCGGGATGGAAGGGGTCAGCACCAGCTTCTGAAAATTACCACAGTGGCTTGAAACCCAGGACCACCCCCCGCCCCCAGCCCCCAGTTCTGAACTGGGCTGTGGTTCTCACCCAGTGCCATCGGGGGGCAGCAGCGCCCTGTGGCAGTTCCTGGGTGCCCTGAGTGCCCTGGGTGCCAGGGAGCTGCGGACCCATCCTGCCTCCGCCGGCTCTGTCAGAGTGCCACGGCTGTTTCACCCATCACAGGCTGATGCTCTGGCCATTGATGGCCCCTGAGCAATCTCCCCCAGCACCCCAGTGTCCCTCCTTAACTGGGGACAGCCGTGCTGGGATGGGGAGGACAGGCTTCTTGCACTGTGCCTTTATGCTCCTCTGCTACTACAAAGAGCCAAGTTCAAGGCCCTGGCATGGAAGTGGACCCATCTGTAGGGCTTCACCTCCCTTCCACCCTACAGGAAAACACTCCTGTCCCACTCCCAACCCTTTCCACTGGGCATCAAAAGAGTCCTGGGCTCCCAGGAATGAGGAAAAAAAAAATCGAAACTCGGGCTGTGCTTTTCAGAAAGTCCTGGGATTCCAGAAACTGTGTCTTTAGTAGAGAGATCTGAGAGCTGCTGTGACTTAAACTGAGTCCATAAAGAAATTCCCATGCAGGGCTGCTGGGTGGAGCTGCCCAGTGCTCAGAACTGAAGCTGCCAGCTCCCTCCCTCTGCTCCTAGCTCTGCTGTCACCAGTCTGACACTGGCAGGGAATTCACCTGTCAGTGTTTTACCTGCTATACTCTGTATTTTAGCCTGTGGTCCAGCTCAGGTGCTTTGTGAAGGACGTCTGGTAAAGTCCTTGAATGAGAAGCTGTGCCCTCCCACCGTGGGCACTGTTCCACCAAGCTCAAGCCCCTCGTCCTTCTGAGACCCCAGGTAACCCAGGTCAGCAGTGCAGAGACTGATTGCACACCCGACGTCTGCCGGGTCAAAACTGCGGCCAACGTTTCCGTGCAGGATCCGAGCCAAGGTCCCCAGCCTGCCTCCCTGCCAGGCCCAGGGGACTCCAGCCCACTGCTGTGCCCTGAATGCCTGAGCTTGCTGAGCACACGGAGGCAGATGCAGGGTTTTGCATACTGAGGAGATAAGGAGGGCTTTTTTTTTTCAGCTCTGAAAGCTGTTTATTCTTTAGCATACTGACACCAGAACGGAAAGTGCCTTTTCCTGAAACCGGCTATTTATAAACAGCCTGTTGTGCCGAGCTCTCTTGCAAGGGGGCAGGGACTCTTGCAGCTTTTCTTTAGCTGCCTTGAATTCCCCCAGAGCTCCTTCAGCCAGGAGCGAACAGAGGGGATCTTGCTGACCGTCTGCTGGGGACACGCTACAGCACCTACAGCGTTCGGGATCTCTTTGGAGTTACCAAACTCCAGGGAGTACCTAATTCAGCCCTAAACACTTTGGCTGTGCAGTTGGTGATGTTCACAACCCTGGATTCTTGCAAAGGCTTTGCATAAGAAATTAGTCATTTGTGGCAGTCGTGCCTCTACCGCAGGAAACAGCCGTGCTCGTTCAAAGGGCATGATCCTTGTGTACAGGCAGAAACTGGCAGCACTTTCAGCCCTATCTTTCCAAGCTGCTGAACGGTTCGCTGCGTGCATGCACTTGAGGTGGGATCTGTCTGCTCTAAGATGTCTAAAACACAGCCCTTAAGCTTTAGTTAGCTCTCCTTCCCTGTCAAAGAAACGTGCATCTTCAAATCCCATCTTCATGAGATGCCTTTCTTAGGATTTTACCTAGATTAATTGTGTGGGGATGCTGGGCAACACGGCCCAAGAAGAGGATGAGCAGTGTGCCCAGCAAAACAATACACAGAATTCAGCCGAGAATGAAAGAATGGAATAAAGCCCTCTGATCCATTCTGATGTTTGTCTTGGTGCTGTTGGAGAAAGGAAGATGTGTGCAGAAGGATCGGGAGAGGATAAGGCAGATTACAGAGCTCTCCAGCCATGCAACGAGAGCCAGATTTCAGTGTTGCTCTGCACACCGACTACAGCTGAAGTAGTGAGGATGGATGTGTGGCCCAGAGCCAGCAGAGTGGGAGAAGATCAGAAAACAGTGGAATTGAGGTCTCTTCACCCCCTTGGTATTTCAGTGGTCATGAGCAGGTCATGGACTTTTGTAGCTGCAGAATTCCCTGGAAATGTGAAGTCAGGGATATTTCTGACAAATCTGGAAAGGAAATAATCTGCCATATGGAGGCTGCAGGGTGCAGCACAGCCCCCTGCACACTGTAAGGTTCCAGTGCCTCTCGAGATGCACACATACAACTGACAACAGGACTTGGCTCACTCATTAAAACTTTTCTCAACTCACTACAGTGCCCTGCAATCAACTGTCTTTTGTATTTACAGTTGAAACAGGAAAAGCAGGACTTGGTCCATACCTTGGTGTAGCAATTATGAAGCAACCGAAGAGCAGACTGTAACCAGCATCAGAAAATCCTAAGTGTTGTAATGGGCCATAAACAATGACATGCCCAGAGGAGACCCTCAGCATTCAAATACTGGTGAGAGAGGGGCCTCAGAGTAACCTCCTGTGCTTTCTGATCAACAGTGGTTTACCAAAGACCTGAGGTGCAGATCACTGCCTCTTTCCCCCTCCTTCAGGGCAGAGGCTGAACTGGGAATCGGTCTGGGATCAGACGTTTGCAAAAGCAGTCACTTGCAAAGCTTTTACTATGGGCTTAGTCCTTTGTCTCTGGAATATCACTGGGGTTTAGCAAAGAGCTGCTTTCCCTAATCCCCATTCACACAGGCACATCTGGAAGCTCCTGGGAATCCCTCCTGCACTAGGGGGCTTGGGTTCAGCAAAGTGGGACTTCTTCCCATGAGTACTCCACAGTGGCATCCTCAAGAGACCCCAGCATGCCTTCCTGGCTCTGGGGAATGACGCACAGCCCCTCTGCATTGCTCATCTTGACTGTGGTCTCCTTTCCATGATCCAGAGAGCTGCTGACCCAAAACAGAGATGTAACATGGAGCCAGCAAGCCAGCAGCTGGTCCTTGCAGAGCCTCATCCACCTGTCTGTAGGCTGAGCCCTGGGACGGCTCCTCTGGATCCACAGGGACATGCAGATGAGCTGTGGCAGCCTAGAGCTGAGCTACCCCCTGCCCCCACAGCATCGCTGCTTTGTGCAGACTGCTGGAGACGGTGCAGCCGGAGGGCACCCCATTGTGCTCCCCGTCCAGGGTGGCGTGGGGGTACTTCCTGATGTATCAGAGATGTGTGTCAGCCTTTCCCCATGCCAACCACGGTCACTGCTGTTTACTGAGTGTCAGGTCTACCTGGAGAGCCCATGTTTTGCAAAGGGCCAAACCTGCCCTTTGGCGACTCCAAATTTCATTTGGTGCATCATTAATAGCAAGGAGGTGAATTGTTACCCATTTCTCACAACGATTTCCCAGGACAGACCTATTGCCTGGTTGTTTGTCCTGCTGCTGGTGTTGCAGGCTGAACCCAGCCATGGTGGCTGGTAGAGGCAGCCGGGGCGAGGAAAGGAAGGGAGCAGGTTGCTTCCTGAATGCTGTGTATCTAAGCACTGGGGTGTTTCTGAGTACAGGGAATTCGTAGAATCTTAGAATCGTTGTGGTTGAAAGAGACCTTTAAGATCAAGTCCAACCAGCACTGCCCAGGCACCACTGACCCATGTCCCTCAGCACCACAGCTCCATGGCTTTCAAACCCCTCCAGGGATCACGGGGACTCCACCACTGCCCTGGGCAGCCTGGGACAGCCCTGGACAACATTTTCCGTGAAGCCATTTTTCCTAATACAAAACCTAAACCTCCCCCTGGCACAACTTGAGCCTTGGTGCTTTTTCTGGACTAAACCATCTTTCATGAGGTTTTTGAGGTCAAATCTAGCAGATAATAGGTTCATATGTAATACATTTCCGCCAGGTTCCCACTCAAACCTTTCTATGCATATGAGATTTATACACCCAGATGTGGCAGACTCCAAACGTACCTTAAATCACATCTGAGAACAGCACTGCTGATGTCTGAACAGTCCCCTCCTAGCCCCTGACTATCCTGTTGAGAACTGCAAACAATAGACATTATTTTAAAGTTTACTAAATGCTCTTTTAGACCTTCCTCCTTCAGAGAAATCCAGGTAAGACTTGACTTGATGTCTGCTGCATCCTGCAGCTCTGGGAATGCTGCTATTTCTTACAGGCTACCTGCTGTCACCTCCTCACAGATGAATCTGCCATCCCATGGCATTAGCTTTGTGGAGACTAGCTCTGTGCATTGCAATTTGTTTTGTCCCATGCCTTATCTTGAATTTTCAGTAGAATTTATCATCAAACCAACAGACTTTTTCCCTACTTTGGGCCTCTGAAAGCAGAGGAGATGGTGGACACCAGCGCCAGGACTGGGATCACCCCAGCAACAATGCTACCCACTCGCAGGACTCTAACCTGCTCCCTCTCCTCACCCACAGGGAGGTGCCATGGTAAAGCTTCGCTTTAAGCACACGTTGGAGAACACGTGTGATGGGTCAGAAAGCAAGCTCTGCCCACAGAGGGAGATACCTTACCTGGACCACTGTACTCTGGAAAGAGAGTGACATTACAAAGGAAGACAGAAAAATAACTTCTTAGTAGCAACGTCTATTGCTGGAGATGGGAACGTGCTGCAGGCCATTGTCTTGAGCCAGCTTTGTCTCCCTTGGCTCCTCTTGCTGGTTTGCAAAGTTTGATGTGGCTGGAAGTGGCTGGAACCTCAGTGTGACATGAAACTGCTGCTCAGCAAATTTGATTACAGATAAAGATATGGGACTTGTGAGCTGATACTGAATAGTTTGCAAAGGGAAAGTCAGGCTGGATTCAGTTTTTTCAGGTGCCACGGCTCTCTGACAAGTGGCCCAGCGTTTGTGCGGCTTCACTTCTCCTACTGACTTAGCAGCATCTGTTGGACAGAGAGCACCTTTGGGCTCCCACTGGGAGCTTCTGCATCAGGGTTGGCTATGGGAGCAGAACTTCCTATCCTCCATTCTAACCTCAGCACCACACAGGAGATAGCTGATACCCAGTGGTGCTTGGACTACATGCCTAAAGTAGGACGTGTCAAGAGAGGACTTCTGGAGCTGCTAAGGATCTGAGAAACTGGCTTTGATGTCTGCCTTGGAAGAGGTCATTGACTCTTCTCTGAGGGGGGTAAGACCATGCATCTCAGAGATCTCCTCAGCAGCAGGTGACAGTGACCCAAGGATCAGGAAGGGGGAACAACAGAGATGTTTCTACCATTCCTATAACCAGGCTTAACTCTGGTTTCTGCTGTGAGCAATGGTAAATGGGTCCCCTCGGGTTGAAGCTGCAATCCCACACCAAGCCAAAGATTTTACCCTTTGTGGCAGCTGGGAGGCACTTTGTCATCTGTTTGCTCTTGGCTTCTTTGATCCAAATTAGTCTTTTTTATTGTGTGCTAGCAGGCAGTAATCAATGGTCCAAACGCAGTGTTTGATGGGGTTGGAGGTGGTGGGGTAGTGCATTCCTTGGGAGGCATCAGTCCCACAGCTCATTCCTCCTCTGTCTGTTGTCATATGCCCTAGGAGGAGAGTTGGGACATGAGGAAGGACTTACCTGTAAGACAGGACTGGAGCTAATATGCAGAGCATTGCATTAAACCCTGCTGTAGGTGTGGTGCCATGGTTTGTGTAAGGGGTGTCCTCAGAAGCCAGCTTGTCCTTTGAGGCAAGTCCTGTGATTTGGCTTGGGAACTGCACAGGGTGACATCAGGCACAGCCATAGTTTTATTTTTACAAGACATTAGTATTTGACTAGGGGCAATTACAGTGTGACTAGAGGAGAAAAGCACATCTGAGACAAGTCTCTTGTAGCCAAGAAGATGAAGCCTAATTGACTATTTCTTAGCAACAGTGTTTTGGAGCTTGAGAATGAGGTAAACTGTAAAATCCCCTTTCTTACACACCCCTGTGGTAGTCCAGAGGACTCACAAGCAAAGTCAAGATGTCTCAAGAGCAAACTGCATTCCCATCCTGGCCGCCTTCAGTAGGAACAAACTGCCCCCAGAAACATGCTGTTGAGATGCAGAACAAGGCTTACTCCTCTATTTTATGATCAAGAAACCTCAAATAGATTTTTCTGAAGATTTGAAGGGGGAGGGATGCAGAAACTGTGAGCTCCCAAGATGAAGAGGCCTGGCAGCACGGAGAAGAGGAGCAGATGGGACTCCTCACTCCAAACTTCTGAGGCAAATGCAAACACAGAGATACAAGGGTTGAAAGAACGATGAAGAAACAGCACCCTAAAACTCAAATGAAATCCAGCCTTGAGCTCAGGAGCGTGTGACCTTGAATGTCCCAGGTATGGTTGCTTCTTCCTTGTATACATGGCGCATGATGGAAGCCATCTCTCACAGGGAGAGCCCTGGCTCCTGACGCTGCCGTGGCCAGGGTGGAGGGGCACAGGGAAGAAGGATCATTGATGGGAGGTTCAGAGAGGAAAGTGTTGTACCAGCAGCACCAGTTGTACCCCCGAGCAGCAAAGAGGGAGGAATGTCTCATCGCAGGATGGCATCAGTCTGTGTACGTTGGCAGCTGTAGTGTGGATGGAAGAATTGACTCAGGGAGGTGTTTGAACTGGTAGGAGAACTGAGGGATGGTGCTGGGGTGCAGTTTTTATGAACATGGGTATTTGGGCAACAACTGCACTTGTATTTTAGATGGGGAGGTGGCCATTCCCCATCTCCTAGCCAAGAGAGCCAGGAGAGGAAAGCCTTGCAGTACATGCAAAGGTGGATACTGGTACTGTATTGCCCCTTGGGAGAGATATCTGGAGTTCCTGCGTAAAGAGCTCTGAAAATATTATGTCAGTGCCTGTGCCAGACAGCAACCAAGTGGAAAGGGAGAAATTAGGAAAGAAATAAGACCAGCATAGCATTGAAACGAGGGTCTGGAGAAATCACATCATCTGAAGTTTTCAATATTTGACTGGGTAAGGCCCTGAGCAACCTGCCCTACCCTTGAATGCAGTCCTGCTTGGAGCAGGAGATTGGACTGAGTGACCCCCAAAGGTCCCTCCCACTCAAAATCTTTCTGTGGTTCTGTGATGCATGTTTGAAATATAGAACCACCAGACCTAATTACAGCACTGGACAAACCCGTGACACATCTATGGCTTGAACCAGCACTCTTCCCTCCACCATCCCATAAAACTAGAGACAGGACAGAAAAAGGTGACCTACAACACAAAGTGATTCTGGAATGGGAAGACACTCAGAAGGGAACCATCTCAGGAGCTGTAAAATCATTACTGGTGTGGAGAAGGTGACCAAAAAATGATTAGGCAATAGGGGACACCCAACAAAGTGAGTAGGTGGCAGGTTTTAATAGAAGAGGAGCTCACAGAGCTTAAGCTTCTTATGAAGAGCTTGATTACATCTTCATAACTCCCTTGTAGATTTCATTGGCGCAAGATATTGCTGAAGTAACACATACCTACGAGTTAAAAAGCAGTTGCAGGTGTAGAGTGGGTAGGTCCACGGCAGGGTATTTAACATGGTAAGGACATAACATGTGGCTTTGAACTCCTTGAACCACTACTTTCTGAAAGCTGAGAAGGACCATGTATGGTCTCTTGATTTCTCAGATCTCCTCCCTGACTCCCAGAGAGCAGGTAGGGCTAGACAGGCTTTTGGTTTCACTTTCCCTGGCAGTTCTCATTTGATGTTCTCAATTCCTTTGGCTGCAAATGGTTTTTTTGTCAGTGTTATTCTGGTTTCTCCCCAAATTTCCAGTTAGGACCAGTGAGAGCAGGTACACATGCATATGAGAAATCCCCAGGCTTGATCAAACCACAGGTCCCTGGGGTGCACAAGCAGAGGAGATACTGGCATATTTGTCATGGCCCTTCCCAGGTTCATGCTCCAGTGTTGATCTGTAGCTCAAAGACTTCCTGACTTAGAAACAAGTTCTTTTTGTTAAAGTAATTTTTTTTCCAGGTCTTGTCTATCTGCTCTTCCAAGCCGTGTGTCTCAGCACCTGCTGCACTCATTCTGCAGCGTAAGTGGTGTCCTGGGCCAGGTCAAAAGACCCAAAAGTTTCATATCCCACCTCCTACATTGTCCTCATTAGATGTCTTCAGCAGAACACAAGCACGCATGCTTGACCAGTTTTCCAGCCCTTAACTCTGTTGTTCTTGTAGCCTCCTAAGCCAGGCATAATCTTTATGCGCTCATAGACCCTTCATGGATTTCTCTTCCAGGAACTTGTCTGTCCATCCCCACCTTTGCTTTGAGCCTGCAACTTGCTGCTCTCCTTTGATGCCTTACTGCTTTCAGGGGAAGGAGACTGTGAACATCAGAATCTGAGATGCATTCTGAAGAGTTGTGGTTAGTGGGCCCAGAGACCGAGGCTGCCCCACAGCTTTGATCATCCTGCTCGCCCCTCTCCGAACCTTCTCAGTTTCCACTCAGGCTCTCAGAGCCAGGAAGGTGATAGGACACTGTGGAGGATGCTGCACAGAGTGCAAGTGGGAAGTGAACCATGCAGACATCCAGTGGCATCCAGCGATGGCCTCTGCTGCATTCTCTGGAGCAGCTCACAACAGTCAGCTGGCTTTTTGTTCATCCTGTGCCTCCAGGAGTGTTCCTGTACCACCCATGCTGTCAGAGATTAACTGTTTGAGCTTCACATTGCATGCAGAGAGACCTCTGTTCACTTGAGTCTGAACTTGGCTCCTGCCACCTACCTTGGCAGAGATCAACAGATATCTCCCATTTCACCTGGGGAAACGAATTCCCTCATCACCTTCCTCTTTCAGTTATTTGATAAAGCTCTGTTCTCGAGCCTTCTTCCTGACTGAAGAGTCCTTGTCTCCTAGTTGTGGCTTCTTTTTAGAAGCATTTCTCTGCCTTTCTTGTTTCCTCTTTCCCTACAGTTTCACTAGTTTGACATGATCACTTTTCTGATGAACAGACCAGAATTTTGGACAATTTGCTAGCGTGGGCAGTTCCCAGGATGCAGCTGGATTGTGTGTCGATACCGTAGGGCATTCACTGTTTAATTCTACTTTCTGTTCCTTTCCTAATGATTTCTGGCCTTCCCTTTGCTTGTCTGGCTCCTCATGAACAGCAAAGCTGAGTTTTTTCATGGTAATGCTAAGATTTTTTCTACGTGATTGTAGCTGGTTTAGTGCCCAGAACTCTGTGTGAGGTCAAGAAAGGTGAAAATTACACATCCAATTTCATATCTACCAGTCATCGCTCATCACACTGCCCAGTCACACGCCCTTAGCAGACCCTTCACCAGCTCTCTACACTCAACTTTCATCTTTGCTACTCTGAACCACCAAACACTATCAGCAAACTTCATCACCATGCGAGCACATGTGGTCAAAGATGAGGATGTAGAGAAATGCCTTGTCTTTCTGTACTTTCATTCTCACACACTCCCAGAGGCTGCCTCGAGACCTGGTCTTCACAAGAATAGCTACAAAATTTATGTGTAGTATAAAAGAGAATCCAGCCCGGGTGAAGTGGTTGTGTCCCATCCACCCCATCTGGAGTAGGCAGTGGGGTTGGAGAACCTCCCTTCTTCCCCAACATGGGAAACAGACTCAGAGTATCTAGAGGTGAGGTGCTTCCCAGCAGCTGTCTGTAAACACTCCACGTGAGGAGTTCACTTATACCCTCAACTCCCAAACCGATTGGCACTGTCATTCAACTGCTGATTGGAGCTTTGGAGCATCATCCTGCTGCCCTTCTGCCTGTTGCTGGATGAGGTCAGTGTCAGACAGATGGGAAAAGCAGAGCTCAACCCTGTTATATTTTTGATTATCTTGGATGACTCCAAGAAACTCATCTGCAGACCCAGGTAGCTGGGTCACCCCATTGTGCCACCTGGCACCTCTCTCGCTGCGTGGTGCCAGCCAGCCTGCCAGGGGATGTGGACGGGCAGGCTGCACTGTAAAGCCAGAGGAGGCCACTGCTGAAAAAGTTAGCACGTATAAACCACTTATCTTTAAGTACTGCTTTCCCTG
>JANHFX010004469.1:0-11881 GCA_027560015.1 Chloroceryle amazona
GAGAGATTCCAAACCTGCCTGGACAATGGGATCCTGGGTCCCCTGCTCTGGGTGACCCTGCTGGAGCAGGGGGGTTGAATGAGATGATCTCCAGAGGTCCCTTCCAACCCCTACCAGTCTGGGATTCTGTAATTCTGTGAAATACCTCTGGCTGTGCAGACCTGCCCAGGCACATGTGTGCAGTCCCAGGGCTGGGTGTTACCCCTGCCCAGTGCTGGGTGTTGCAACAGCAAAAGTAATTGGGGGTGCTTTTTCTTTCTTTCTTTATTTATTTTTCCCCCTTCTTTCACTCAACCAGAATATCAGGTTGCAACAGAAGTCAGTACCTAAGCTGTTTAATTCCAGTGTTCTGGCCCAAGATATTTAAAGCTCTTCCCCTTGCACGCAGCAGCACTGTGGATGGTAAAAGTCCTTCTCCCTGCATTACGCAGTTTGCAACATGTAGGCCATTGTGAAGACTAAAGGCTCAGAAGCTTCAGAGACATCACTCTCCATCTCAGCCTCCCCTGTCAGCATCCCTGGAAGGAAATACCATGAATCCCAGCCTGCTCTGAAGCTGGCCAGTGCAGCCTGGTTTGAACCCAGCCCGAACGCCCAGTCCTGCCATGAATCCCTGAACCACTGGGGTGAAGTTCCAGAACACCAGCAAGAAGTGATTGAAAATGTCCTCCCACCTCAACTTAGTTGGTTTTCAAACCTGCTCAGACCCATTTAGGGTTATGAAACTTTCCATCCCTTTCTGTGCTGGAGCACCCTAGGGGTATGGAGAAGCGGCTGGGTGAGGCTAAGACTGGCATGGCGGTTCAGGTCCCCAGCCATGGGGTGGGCCACAGCCTGAATGTCTGGTGAGGACAAATGGGCAACTGTACTCTGGGCAACCTGTGTCAGTGTAGAGGTGTAGGTCAACCCCTATGGAAGGACCCAGGGGACTCCCAGCCTGCCCAGCCAGAGCATCCCCAGGCATTCATTTAACCAAGAGTTTCCTTTGAGACTTCTGAGCCTGTATTTAAACTACCCAATCTAAATTCCATCCTTGGTTTGTTCAACCTCTCTCTAGTCCAGCAATGGCCTTTCCAGCCAACAGTGAGTGGCTGTGGGTGGGCAGAAGCAGGTCAGCAGCAAAGTCTGTCAAGAACAGAGCTGTTAAGGGGAGCTGTGTCCTACTATCTATCTATCTATCTGTAGAATCATAGAATCTCATAATGGTTTGTGTGGGAAGAAACCTTTAAAGGTAATCTGGTCCAACCCACCTGCAATGATCAGGAACATCTAGAGTAGGTTGCTCAGAACCCCAGCCAAGCTCACCTGGAATAGTTCCAGGGATGGGGCATCGACCACCTCTCTGGTCATCCTGGGAAAAGGTCTCACTACCCACAGCATAAAACATTCTTTTCTCCTCTTCAGTCTACATCTCCCTCTTTTAGTTTAAACCCATCACCCCTTGTCCTATCCAATCAGGCCCTGCTCAAAAGTCTGTCCCCATCTTTCTGACAGGCCCCTTGAAGTACTGAAAGCCACAAGAAGATCTCCCCAGAACCTTCTCTTCTCCAGGCTGAACAACCCCAACTTTATCAGCTTGGCCTCCCATCAGCGGGGTTCCAGACATCACATCATTGCTGTGGCTCCTCTGGCCCTGCTCCAACAGGTCCCTGTCTTTCCTGTACTGAGGACTCCAGAGCTGGACCCAGCACTGCAGGGGAGTCTCCCTAGAGAGGACCAGAGGGGCAGGATCCCCTTGCTCGACCTGCTGCTGGGTTGCAGCCCAGGATGCTATCTACCTTCCTATGTACCTATCTCTCTGTATATGCTCAGCACACAGATAAAAGTTGATTTTAATCCATGAGTAGTTAAGGCAGCCTGATTCTGATGGGTGCTGTGTGGTTTCAGCCCATTCCACCCAGCCCTAGAGTCAGGTACTGCAGCTCCTTGCAGCATCATCCACCACTGGGATGGAGTTTTTCCTCTGCCTGCAAACAGAGAGTGGGTTGGCTTATGCTAGAGGAGGAAGTGAAATTTTTCCCTCCTCTTCTCCTTCCTTCTTACCTCCTTCTGAGAATCTGCCTGAGCCTCTGACACTGGGAAAAGCCCTCATAGGAGGCCTCAGTCAGGCTTGGCTCCTTCTTAGCCTGCTGCCTGTCTTCTCTAGGGGGAAGGAAATATTTCGCTGGGGAGATCTTTCATGTGCAAAGGTTAAAGCTGAGCACAGGTATGGGAAGGACAAACTGTTTGCAGTGCAGAAAGTAGCTTAGAAAGTCCCTACTGGGTGCAGGAAACAAAAACGGTGATTCAGGTTCCCTAGGCTGTCCCTGGACAAGGTACAAAATAACAAGGAACAGAATGAGATGGGAGCTTGGGTTTTCCATGCTTGGTAATGTACTGGAACTATTAATCCAGGGGTTTAAGGGAAGATGAAGATCTGGAGTATGTCCTGCCTGATTAAGGAGGGGTCAAAGGACTCAGAAGGGAAGCCTATATCTCTGTGTATACGTAAGCCCATGGAATAGTCAGTATTTTGTGAAAAGGTCTCCAGGGAAAGTGGATGGGGGGAAGCTCCTCAGGATTGTAGGCTCTGGATGTGTGGCTGAGATGAGGAGAGACCAAGATCCCTCAAGCTCATGCTGGCACATGACGGGGATTGCAGAGGGCAGTAGGCTGAGCATCCAGCATCTTTTACCATCTCCATGGCAGTAGGAGCTGTAAACCCCAAGAGAGACATAATCAACAGCCTCTTCTGATAAAAGCAGCTCTCCTCACTCCCCTATAATCAGCGATCACTGCTGAGCTGGGCCCTGATGAGGTAAATGGGAAGCAGGTCACGAGGCTTGCCCTGTGAAAGGCACTGGGTGTGCCTGGCACTGCATCTGCTGCATGAGGACTCGGTGGCATCTCTGCCTGTGTGATGGAGACTCTGGACCAATGATGAGCCCTGATGGCTCCTAGGTGAAATCTTTGATGGGAAAAGCTGCATCCCCTCCCCTTGCCCAGTGCTGACCATTGACTCCAGCTTTTCCTGGTGGCTACAGTGGGCTGCTTCGTAGGGAAGGGGAGTCGAAGGTCTGTCTGTTTCTTTCTGGCTGATGTGGGTGCTCCCCCAGCCCCACCTGGATCTGCAGAGTTTGTGAGGGGAGGGCATGTTGAGCATGGGGTCTGGTCTGCACCCTACCTGCCCCCATGCCTGGACCAGCCCTTAAGGTCCCACTATAGGCTGGTGTGTCCATGGATTACACCAATGCTTTAACAGTGCTTGTGGTTAGGATGCATCAGAAACTCTCCTTCCAGTTCAGCTTCCCTTCTACCCCCGAATGGAGGTCTTTGAACTCCAGCACAGGGAATGGGTGGCTGGAAATTGCACAGCCAGCATATTCCTCAGCTGTGGCAGCCTCAGCTCGACATATCTGCTTGACAGTCACTTGTGCCAGGGAAGGAGCTGCTGCCCAAGGCAAGCACAGCACTCTGCACATAGCCAATTGCACCAGGCTGCTGGGACAGTGGGCAAATAAGCTGTCCCTGGGGCACAGTTACTAGGAGCGCTCAGCAGCCCCTCAGCTTCTCCCCAGGCAGGTGCGAGTCTCATCCAGTTCTCACTTGCTAAGTCTGTTGCAATGGTTTTACAACGGTGCCTGACAGTGCCAGCAGATGCTGCCATGCAGGTCAGACTCCACTGCTGCTCCCCTACTTCTGCTCCATAGCTCTTGCAGGACTCCACAGGAGCATCTCCAGCTGCTGGCCACTTCTGGGGAGCATTTGAAGAACTTCCAGAAAAGCTTTCCCCTATTGTGTATCCATCAAAACCATGTAACCATGTGCTGGCTACAGCTCCATGATGTTCACAGCGCAAAGTTGGGCAGAGGGTGCTGGATCCACTCTGCACTGCAGTCTGGATGGGCTGAGCTGCCCCTGGTCAGAGATGTGAAGGATCCCGAGAAGTGTAGGAATTTCTTTCAGTAGAGGGAAGCATGTGCTAGACCACCTGGCACTGGGATGCTTTGAAGTGTCCTCTGTGGGATCAGTTCAGCATCATCAGCCAGGATTCAGCAAGGAAGTGGTGCTGGGGGAAAGAGCCTTTCCTGCTTCAGCGCTCTTCCTGTCCAATAATGACATCTGGGCTCCTTTCCCAGATATATGAAGAGGTACAATCACTCAGTGTCTATCAGTCGGTGTCTTTCAGGGGGGATGTGCTGGTTTACCATTCCTCCCCAGGGACATGTTCTGAGGATTCAGTAGAAATTGCCCTGAGCCTTCATTTGGTCAAAGAAGCTCCTTCTACACCTAGACTTGGGAGGAGAGCACCTGGGGAGCAGCTTTGCTCCTGCAGCTGTGAGTCTCACAGCTAAGACCCAATCCCAAAATGCTCCAATCCTGCATGGAGCTGCAGGCCCTTGAAGGAATCCAGTCCCCTTGTGCCAGAAGAGGGAGTTTGCCCACCCCTGCCAAATCTGAGCTCATCTGCAGCCACTGCATTTATGGCAGTTTGTGCCATTCACCACCACAGGTACAACCAGCACTGAGCCATGGGACTGTGGCTAGAGATCATTGTGCACAAACCATCCCTGAGCTGCTTGGTGAAGCAGCACTGTGCTACCCATGTATTTTCTCCTCATCCTCAGGCAGATATTTCATAAAAGCTCAGCCCACACTACAGGGAGTTACCCAGGTTTCACTACAGGACAAACTTTTTGATGGCTGCTTCTTGGGTTTGTCTCCACATGCTGCAGTTAAATAAATATTGACAGGCTCCCACTAGCCATAGATTTTTGTCAGACCACTTCCATTTGCCTGCTCAAATTCTTGCTGTTCCTAACTATTATGTAACTTGGGGAAGAACATTCATTGTTCCCTGTGAAGAACTGGTTCGTTCTTTCCACATAGTTCTGCAAACCTGTTCTGGGACAGCTCCAGGAACAGGTGTTTTCCACTAACATCATCTTTCCAGCTTTGTCAGAACTGGGGTAGAAAAGGGCAGAATAGGTAGACAGAGTTTTCAGATCTTTTTTAGGTATCTCTGGACCAAAATACAGCTGTTTGCAGTTTTCTGAGTTGTTAATTGGAGAACTTCTGGAAACCTTTGGGCTCCTTTCCAGCCCAGGGACTGACATTAATTAGTATGTCACATTTCCTTTCGTGTTATCACAGGCAAATCACTGATCTCATGCGCTTCTTGGCAGAGCTCAGCATCACTGGAAGGCATCCAGATGAAAACCCTGCCTCCCACAGAACAAGTCTAAGCTGAGCTGCAGATACCCTCCTGGAGGGCAACACAGGGTGTGCACCTTATGACATTTGGCTCATGGAAGCCAGGAAAGGGTGGAAGAAAGTCTGAAGAAAGCCTTGTCTGCAGTGGTAAATACTGCCCATACCCCAGAGCTCTCCTGGAGGGACACCGGATATATGGGACAGCCATCTCACCATACAGTGTCTCCCCTAGAGGGACAGGAGTTGCCACAGCTGTTCTGCCCTCCAGAGTCAGGTCAATGACTCCCAGTTTCTGCATTGCAACAACCTCCACAAGTTTTCTTGTTCTCTTTCTCATTCTTGGGCTGCCTCAGCCATAGGATACAGCCAAGGAAAAGACTTCTTTCTATGGTCCAATGAGAGCAAGGCGGCACAAGCCTTTTGCAGTGTGGGGCTGGACAGGCCTGGATTAACCTGAGGTCCTTGTATCAGACCCAACTTCCTTCAAACTCTTTGCTTTTGGAGGGGGTCACTGGTCTGAGGGGGATTCCTGGGGTGATGTTCACTCAGTCCCATGTAGCTAATGTCCAACATAATAAAGATTGAGAAAGGAAGAATGGTCTTGAGGCATATTCTGGGGCATTCCCACTACAATAAAAGCTGTCAAATCACCTGGAAGAACTCCCTGAAATTCAGTGAACAGAAGATTAAGACTCATAAAAAACAAGAGAGATCAGAACTGGCTACAGCTGTGGGAGCAAGAGGGGACACAGAAAAGGTCCTTCCTTCCAGGGCGTGATGGGGCTCTATACCTTGACAGCAAGGGACTGACATGGCTGAGCACCTGTGAGGGAAGATTTCAGAACATGTTTCCTGCAAAGAAGGTGATAGGATAGAAGCTGTGCCTCAGCACTTCCCTCCAGCCTCTGGTAATTAATCCACTGATGATCCTGGGTTGGCAAAATTCTCCCCCAGGCCCCAGAGGGTGATAATGCACAAAGAAGAGATCAGTTATTTATTTGCCTGTTTAAAAGCCTTCATTTTTCAGACAATGGGGAAAAAAAATATATGCTGGAACAGGCAGACCTTTGCCATTGAGAAGGAAAAGCAGACACCAGAACAGATGATTGCACAGTGTTTGACTGAATCAAGTCAGGAGACCTTGTGGTCTTTTGCCTCCTCTGCCATGTCCTTGCCGTCTGTGAGATGTATGCTGTGGGTGGCAGGCAGGAGCATGATGACTTTTAGAACCTTGGATTCCCTGACCAGAAAAGGAAACACTTAAACAAGGTAGGTAATGTACCCCATTCCCTCCAGACATCACAGCAGAGCTGTGATGGGGCTGCTCACATGGCAGACAGGCTCTGGGTGCCCTGGGTTTGGCAAGGAGATTGGGGAGGATGCTCCTGGTGCAACTCCTGGAGCTAAGGCTGTCTCCAGCAGGTACCAGCACCTGGACACTGCTCCAGTCACTGACTCTGTCCTCATTCCCAATGGTCCTGTCTAAGGTTTTGGCATCCTTTACATAGTCAAGAGATGGGACAGACAGCTGCCAGACCATAATCCATGGAGTGTTTATGTCTTGCAATGGCTTTCCCAGAGCCAAGGTCTTCCTAGATGCTATTTAAGGACCAGAAAGGAAGGAGAGGACAGATGTGCCCAATGTCACACAGCAACCTAGGAGCAGAAAGCGACCATCCCAGATCCCACAAAGTGATTCGTGCTGCTCAGAGGCCAGCCAGAAGGTCTGAGAAGTTTTACCTGATTTGGTGATTCAGCACCAACTTGCTTGGTTCATAGCTTTGGAATGGGTGGTGACAGAGGTTGTCAGATAAATGGCTTTCTAGCAAGACCTGCTTTTTGGAGGTGTTGCAGGGGTTGTTTATTTCTGACACTCTGGACACATTCCTGTGCCTCAGTTTAGCGAGGACACAGAGGTTCCTCCAATGTGAAGTCCCGCATCTCCCTGGGTCTCCCTGTGGGTGCTGTGATCAACTGCACTGACAACAGAGGCGCCAAGAACCTTTACATCATCTCAGTGAAAGGTAGGAAGGGAACAGTGCAATGTTTCCAGGCTGTCACTGATGTCCTGCAGACTTTGCTGGGATCCTCACATGGTGAATGCTGCCCAAAAGTGGCACAAGATGCCCCGGTTCTCAAATCAAAAACCCCCACAACATTTGCAGGACCAGATTTGCACCTTTTAGGCAGACTGGGTGTGATGTGCCTACACCCCACCTGATCACAGGGTGCCTTGGAAACAGGTCCTTTCCCCAGAGACCTCACACACGCTGTGCAGAGAAATGCATCCCTGGGCTCTGCTGTAGGACAGGCAGAGGCAGAACGATGGGAGGGACATGAAACAGTTAAAGCAGTATCGTGTGCTCCCTCCCGATTGTTCTGCAAGGTGTGTTGTGACATTTGTACTTCCTCCTGGCAGCCTTCGAACAGAGGCAGCAAGGGACAGATGGCCAGGATGCTGCTGGCCCCTCTGCTCCCATCCTGAGGGTCTCTACTGAGGGACTCCATCATGGACCTCTTCAAGCTCATCGGCCGATGTCCAGTGATACTCCTCCTGGCCGTGCTGTGCAGTGTGATTGGGCTGAGCATCTTCTTTGTGGGAATTTTTGCTCCACTAAGCTTCTGGGATTTCTTCATTTACACAGGAGCTCTGCTGCTCGCCTTCAGCCTCCTCTTCTGGATCTTCTGGTACACATTCAACATTGAGGTCTCCTTAAAGGAGCTAGGCTTGAACTAATCTGTGGCTTGAGCAAAGCCGAAATGGAAACTTGAACTTGGAGGAGAAACATCACATGCTGTGAAAGTCCAAAGCATCATACAGTTGGTGAAGAGTATCCAAAAAGACCACAGGGAAGGGCCTGCTGGTCCCCACAGCATCAACCAGCCACATGGACCCTCAGAGGAAAGGTACGTACAGCTCAAAGTGCACAAGGATGCTTTGCTAGTGTTACGGAATGCAGAGGTTTTGTCAAGGCAGCCAGACTCTCCTGCTGGTGGCAGCCACTCTTCAGGAGTAACATTAGGTTTGAAAATGCTCTGGGATGGATTAATGATAGACAGGATCTTGGTTTTGATGAGTCTGAATAAATCTGGGGAGGGGCAGAAGGGGGGTTTTAGTGGGAACTGGAGTTGTCTGGCATCCGAGCTTTATTTCCTCAGTTCTTCCCACTGGATAATGCTGTGAGTTGAGTGTCCTGAAAAGCCACCACTCTCTCATGACAGCTTTTGGTAGCAGAGGGACAGGGAACATGAGCCGTGTCCCAGTGATACCACCTGGGCAAATACAGAGAGTCAATAAGAACAACCCAGACCTAGGCTGTCTCTTAGCACAAAAACCTCTTTGTAAATGGTATGCTATGTGTAATGGCATGTAATCTGCTCGTTGGCACACCCCCCATTATACCAGTGCGAGACTGGGCTGCCCAGATTGAGAAGGTTTTGCCAATGGGGGATGTATTCCCAGCAAAGTAATGGGGAAGAGTGAAAAAACAAGGGAAGGTTGTGTCACCAAGGCACTGGTGTGATGCCCTGTACACAGCCCAGTGACAAATGCTAAATACATGGAACCTGGGTACAAAGTGCCATGTTTGAACATTGGCTTTGAGATTATACTTTCTTAATCTCAGGCCAGTCTAGAACATGCCTGGTTTTTTTGGCAGTCACCCAAGAGGCAGAAAGATCAAGCAGCATGGGCCTTGGCTGAGTTCTGCAGGCTCATCTTACCATGCCTAAGCAGGAGGGACGCACAGATTGAGCATCAGACCCTGCATCACATAGAGGGGCTGGTGGTGAAATGGAAACATCCAGGTCAGGCAAGAGCTGCTGCAGAAGGCTCAGTTTTGGCCTTGCCTATGAGCAGCAACACCATGGCAAAGCTTAACAGTGGTGGAAATGTCCCTCTGTCAGGAGAGCACCACTGCACGGATGGTGTCCTGCCTCCTTCTCAGCATCCCATGGGCATGTTCTCCTGGTCAGCATGCTGGCAAGGCTGGTGGAGCCAATTATCCTGATTTAATAAACAAGTTAGGGGTAGATGTCCCCTATTGACACATGGGTGACTGTCAGAGCTGAGATCAGACTCACGTCTCTGCAGTTTTGGCATCTCAGTCAGGCTCGGCCCCCAGGCATATACCTTCCAAATGCAATCCCAAATG
The DNA here is from genome assembly GCA_027560015.1 of Chloroceryle amazona. Lineage (NCBI taxonomy): Eukaryota > Metazoa > Chordata > Aves > Coraciiformes > Cerylidae > Chloroceryle > Chloroceryle amazona. The sequence continues at coordinate 9,348 of JANHFX010004469.1, forward strand.
ACAGGATCCCCATCCACAAGTCACTTGACATAGATTTCCCTGAACAGTTTTTTAATAAAGACTCTCACAACTAGGGACATTTTTTTGTTATTATTTATTGATTTTTCTTTATTTCTTGTCTTGCTGGCAATGACAGAAAGAGAAAGCCAGGAACTTCTCTCAATTCTCCCAGGTGTATGGAAACTGCAGCGTGAATCAGAGGGTTTTACAGCTTTACACTTACCAGGATGCCCAGATCAGTAGTTAAGCCTTACCCTCCACCACCAGGTCTCAGGGTGCTTTTCCACCCATGTGCCCTTAGGACTACCTCCTTCAAGAATTTCCTTGATGCACTTCCAGATAAGAGTCTGTAACAAGCCTTAGTTGGATACTGCAGCTGCATGTAAGGAAGGGCAGCAGTAACCAACACCCTCCTTTATTTGCTCTGGGATTTTTAATTGCTAATGCTACACCTGTTCCATCCAGCCTGTAAAGCTTTGCTGAGGGCTTTGCCACCATTCAATGTCTGTCTCTTGTTGGATGCATGCCTGGGTGTGTTGCTCAGGGACAACACTCAGGGAGCTGGTGGCATCACCCAGGAAACCCAGTGGGAAATGGGTACAAGGTCTCCATCCCCACTTGTCCCTCCTGCTCCTTCCAGGGCAGTGGAACAGACCACTCCTGAACGACACTTGTTGGGGATGAAACATTACTGACCCAAGAGCTTATCTTTCACTGTTGAGTTTTTGTGGTTTTGTAGTTCGATTGTTTGCTCCAGGCTGCTGGGGCACAGCATAGCCCTGTGGCTATGAAACCGTGCCCATGCATGCAGGGTACTAGGAAGCAGTAGCCCTCTTCCACTCCCTGACCAGTCTGTGCTCCCCAAGTCATCCCACTGACCTGAATGGCCCATCACCAAAAGCACCCTCCAGCTTTTCCTGCCCTGATCCTTTGACTGGCTAGAAGGAAGAAATTTTTTAAAATAAGGTGGGTGAGACCCTGGTCTGGGTTGCCCAGAGAGGTGGTCGATGCCCCATCCCTGGAACCATTCCAGGTGAGGTTGGCTGGTGCTCTGAGCAATATGCTCTAGTTGCAGATGTTCCTGCTCACTGCAGGTGGGTTGGACCAGATGACCTTTAAAGGTCCCTTCCCACACAAACAATTGTATAATTTCATGATTCTATGATATTTTAACCCTGAAATGCTGTGGAAGTGCACACTAGGAGTCCTGTCTCATGATTCATGCATACTCTCAGGAGTTTCATCTGCCTTACACCTCTTCCTCTGTACAGCACCAGAGCTAAAGTTGGGGATGTCATCATCCCCCACTCTCCACCAGAGGATGAATATCAACCCCAGCTATGTCAAGTGTTTCCTCATGTGTCTAGATCTTCAAGAAAAAAAAAAATCCTCTTTTTGTGACCAAATATTAGCAGCCTGACCTTGGCTGATCCTGAATATCACTTGGCAGCCCACAATGTACAACTCGGAAGCTCACATAGCTGATGGCTGCACACATGGGCATCCTGTTTGTGACTCAAAAGTCTGCTGGTGCTTCTGTATCAGATATGGCTGGTGGTCAAAGCTCTCCTGGGTATCATTTTTAAAAATTATTTTAAATGTCTTTATTGGAGAGATCTTGAATTTCATGGATATCATCAGGGTCTGTTAAAGTATTTGCATCTGTTTTCACTGTTTAGTTACAGAAAAACAGAAAAGAAACAGAGTGTGAAGTTGAGGAGCAAGCAGATGAAGAGGAGCAGCACCAGACAAGGACTGTTGTGCTACTCCTGAAAGCCCATCACTGAAAATACCAAGCACTGTGCTACATCATCTGCTGGGCACGTTGTTATCACTCTGGGCACAAGGAACCCATGAACAGTGGACAACTTTTTCACATGCTCTCTAAGCACATCACTCTCACTCCTACCCACTGCTATTGTCTCAGAGGACCCAACCCAAGCAACCTGGTAGCATCAGAGACACTGCAAACTGTCCTGACCATAGACCAGTACAGATCAGCAGGATCCGGCTGACAGGCTGGACCAGTTCTGCAAACCTTACCAAATGGATGTGAAGAACTGGTTCAACAGGGCTCACAGCTGGAGAGACTGCTGGAGGTGCAGCTGCCTCTGCAGCCTGGGGACCCTAGCTGTACACACACTCAACAGGAGAGTGAGACAACAAAATTGGGAAGGACAGGGGATTTCCTAAGCAAAATCCAGCTGCTGACTGGATAGTACATTTTACCTAATCTCGCCAAGGTCACGGGCACCTTCTAAGTGGCACTTAATGAAATTCTCAGAACATCTTGGTTCAAAGAACTACTGGAGCCATGGACAGTTGCAAAGGCCAGGGAAAGATTTCGTTCCTCAGCTGTCAACACGGGTGGCTCAACATGGAAACAAACTTTCTGTCTGACTTAAAATACAAATCTCAGGTACAAAGAGGAGAGACCAACATACCAATATCTCCATTTGTTAAGGCTGAGGATATGACATTTGCCTGCCACAGCCCCAAGGGCTGGCACTGGAGCAGTTTGTGTCTGTCTCAGA
>JANHFX010004470.1:6612-21121 GCA_027560015.1 Chloroceryle amazona
GAGCCTGGCTGGCGGGGCGGGGCTTTTGCTCCTCGACCAATAGGGACGGGGGAGGCGGGGCTCCACGTCCAGGCTAGGTTGCGCCGAAGTACAGCTTCAAGTGAAGTTAATCTGGGGTGAAGCAAACAGAAAATTGTGGAGATTTTGTTGGTAGGAATTTTCCGGTTCTAATCGCGTCGTGTGGCGTTATTTCGCCCTCTGGGGCAGCGAAGTTCATGTGCGTGGGGCTTTTCTTCATTGTTTCGTTTTCTAATGATGGCAGAATATTAACATTTATGCAGGGAAGCAGAACAAAAGGGCTCTTTAGACAGGAAATAAGGTGTTGAGAGGCTCAAACTTGACCGAGTTTCTTTTGTCATCTCTTGGCTCGCACCGGGTTTGGTTTTTTCTTTTGCGTGGAAGGATCGAGTCGTTCCACCTTATTTTATGGAGAAATGTTAATTCTAAACCAGGGAGAATAATGCTGCTGTTTTGGAGTTACACAATGTTCCAGGAAGAGGGCTCGATTTTAACTCTTAACTTCTCTGATTCTGATGAGATTTGAGCTAACTAATTATGACAGCTGCTATGGGATTATTCAGTGATAGCATTTGCTCTAAGTCATTTGTCTTAAATTGTCTTTTGTTGTATCACTGAAGACTGCTGTGCTGTTGTCTGTGTATTTGTTCTTGATGAGATGAATGTCTCGCAGGTCTTCAGTATTTAGAACAAAGATATGTAAAAACTATGTAAAACATGGCAATTTCTCAGTTCTTTTTAAATCAGTTTTGTGGAGTATCTTGGCCTGTCAGAGCTCTGATTATGAACACAAGCAGGAAAATCACATGTTATTGTCCTGTGTTGCAGCTACTGCCCTTCCAGCCAAAAAAAAAAAAAGTGGGGGTGGTGGTGGTGTTTCCTTTGGCATTGGTTAGAATCTCTTTGGAATCCTATATTGCCCGATGATAGCAGGTGTTTTCTTTAAGGGAAGATTATTTTCAGTTTCTGTGCCAGGTTTATCTTGTATGGTATTTTTAGTGACACTTTCTGTACCCGGGAGGTCTTTGAGAACAGGAAAAGTATGATTTGCTGTGGGTGGCATGGGATAGGGTGAGAGGGAGGAGAGCAGGAAGTGGTGAGTCAGGAAGTAGGGGGTTTCTAATGAGAATAACGACTTTGTTTTCATTGTCATCCTTTGGGTGTCTTTGACGAGTATGTTAGATGAGGCCACATAGAGAATAACGCTTTAACAATGGTGAATATATTTTCCTACTGCCCTAAATATTTCTTGTATTGATAAAAATACTCGTGTCTATATACAGCTGCTCCTGCAAATTGAAGTACTCATGGTGCTAATACTTGTTGAGTCTGTGTGGTGGGTTTTGTATGATAGTCAAGGTGGTAGAGGAATGGATATGAAAATTGAGTAACAATCTTCTAAATGACAGTGAAAGCAATTGCTTAGGCCTTTACTGTATGTAAACTAGTGTGATTATTAAAATATACCTCATTCTTTCAGTTTTAGATCGAGCCATTTTGTTTTCTCCCAAAATGCTGGGTATGGATTACTTTTATATATGTCAGTGTCTTGATATGCTGGTATCGTGCCATGACTCAATGGCTTATAGTTTTGAATTACTAAAATTACTAATTCACTCTTGTTACCTGTTTTTATCTGTTTATGGCACTTTTAATGTTCTAGATTTTATTTAAACCCTGGAAATACCACTTTAGAATGAGTAGTGACTGTACATCATCTTTAGCTGAGAGGTCGGCCGGATCTCCTATATCAGGGAAGATATCTGGGGCTGGGATATGTGTTTAAATACCTGGATTTTGATTAATGTCTTAACTTACAAGTGATGCTAGGCCTAGACCGAGTGGCTGTCTGAGGTGAGGGCAAGAAGAATAGTAGTTTATAGTTTCTGTAAACTTAGAAGTATGTGTATTAGACTTCCTTAAACAAAAGGAAGGGAACTTAAATATTTGTGTGCTAGTAAATATAACACTTAGCCAAAAGCTGGTTTTGCTTAAACAGGAAAAAAAGCTGAATACATGAGGCAACTTGGTTCATATTGCTTGTTGACTGAGTAGCCATTCTTCTCAAGTCCCCTCTGCCCCTCAACTTTGTTAGGAAAGATGTAGTATCTGGGACCAATTTTCCTCATTTATTCAACACAAGTGAAATGCTCAACTCTCTCGCTGCATGTATACAGTTCTAATGCAGGCTGTTTGTAGAAAGCAAATCTGCCCTAAAGGATAAACATACCACTTTGCTGGCACAGCTGTACAACTTCTGTATTCAAGCTACAGCAAATGTTTCTTGCCTGCATTCAAAGCCATGGCTGGCAAGACCCGTGTTGTCCCTGCATGACGATTGGTTGTTCTAGCATATATTCTTCATGAAACCTTCTGCACATGCTCCATCTGCACATCCTAAACACTGTGAATGTGTTGTGTGCTGTGGGATTTATGTGTCTGCTTCTTGTGCCAAGATGGAACATGCATCTCTGATGTGAATAAGAGATTCTTAAAAGTGATTGTAAACCTGTATATAAAAAGCAGGAGTGCATTTTATCTCGTGTGTTTGAGGTTAAGGGGATCTGTGCTCTACAGCTGACTGCTGGTGCCACTTCCCAGTGTAATGAAGTGGGTGGCCCACCAAGCGCTGGGATGGTAACCCTGCACTCTGTTCCTGTTTAATGCTACTTAGGGAATACTGCATGTCTCCTATAGGATGATCTCTGTGAAACATGCCTGGAGCTTTAGGGAGGGCAGATGTCTATCCTGCAAACAGTGACGTGAGTTTTGGATCCCTGCTTGAGTGTCCTCTGCTGTGCGCAGGGGTGTCCTGCCCCTCTGCCAGCAGAGTGGGTCGTGTGGGCACTGGAGGCAAAGTCATCTGGCCTGGCTTAAATTGTTTTAAATTAGTGGCTCCAGCCAACCCAACTGGCTCTTTTCCCCTCCTCTTCCTCCCTCTGTTTTGCAAGTGGTTTAGCGATCATTTCTGCTAATAGCTGTGTGCCCCGGGCAGAAGGGAGTTGGGGGGAGAATGTCCTTTTGGAGAGGTTCAGCTATGCCCACGAAGGGACATCTGCCCCTACTTTTGAGGTGGAGTGAGGCCTGTTCACTAGTTGGCTTGCAGTTTCTGGGAGAGCCGTGGCGAAGGGGTGAGCTCAGGGGCTGTTGAACACTCCAGGCGGGCTGGTGCAGGGAAGATTGGCGCTGGAGGGACAGCCCTCCCCTCTCACGCAGATCCAAGCACTCCTCACCGAGATGGTGAGGAGCAGCTCTGTGGTGCAGAGCTCACTCTGGGTGGGGCAGATGATGTGGCCAGTGATGTTTACGCTGTAATAAGGTTTTGGGAAAATAAGCAGTTAATTACACATGACCTACAAAGGAATAAAAACTAGCTAGCATCGGTTCTTGCTTTAAAATCCATTCAACAGAGGCATGTAACATTTGGGACTTTTAACCCATTTTTTTAACCTTTAGAAATATCAGGAACATTAAGTCCATCTTCCCTGTTCTTGTTGGATGTCTCAGATGTGTCATAAGCTTCTCAGCCCTTAATTGAAGGGGTGGGGTGATATATTTTTAACAGATCCCTTCTTCCAACTGTGTTTATAGGGCTTTTGAGCTAAATAGAGATTAGCAAAAACAAAGCCTTGACAATGCAAAAATTGTTTCTTAGTCAGGTTGTGTTTTCTTGTTCATTCTCCAGTTGTTGACAGAAACTGAGGGGATTTTCATTTGAAAAGTAACTTTGTCTATTAAATTATGCATTAAGAGATAAATTTAGTTAAATCCTAACTTGATCCATCTTCTGCTCACTTTAGATCAACTTAAGACAATCTTTTCAGTATTACTTAGACAAATGAACACTTGCATTTGAGTATTTCCTAAAAATAGCTCACTTTTAAGCAGCAGTTTAATAAAGCTCACAGCTCTTCCTTTAACTTAATGGTTCAGCAGTCTTGCAGAAGCCAAAAGTGTCTCTGCACTCGAGACCATTCCTGCTCAGCCGTTCTGCCCTGTCAGGATGTATCTGTATCACAGGGCTCTAACCTTTAGGATATGGTATTTGTCAGTCTGAAATGTAATAATCCTGTATCTGGAGAACTAAGCTATAAACAGTGTGGCTCACTTGGCAAGCCCTGGCAGCCACCTGAACGGTTTAACTAGCCCAGGGTTTAGAACAACGCTGCACTGGTGTGGCCCATGATTCATGATGCTAATGCATTTTTATCGATGTGAAGGATTAGGGAAACAAACACGAACTCAAAATCAAACTGGAGTGGGAGTTTAATAGCAGTGTTTTTGAGGACAGAGGTGAGGTGCTTTCAGGTTTGTATTGGATGTGGGTTTTTTAAACAAGGACTGAAGTCTTCACCAGTAGCTAGAACAAGGCAGAAGATGAGACCATTTTTGTGTATGTGCCATTGAGTATAATTGGGTTGATAAAGCAGAATATTGCATGGGGAAGATGGGTATTTTCCACTTAAGGTTTTAAACTATATGTGGAGGTGTGAGGCAAGAGAGAAGCACTGATTCAGTGGGGAAAAACCCTATAATTTCTGAACCTAAAGTGGACACAGTAATGGCTTTTTATAAAAAAAGCTGAGTTAGTTTGTCAGAAGAAAACATTTAATGAGTTGTTGGTCATGCTGCTTTTGAGGATGGGGTGACAGAGGAGATACAAGACTGCAAAGGATAGAATTGTTTCTTTACTACCCTTTGTATAAATGCCAGACTTATTTCTAAAATCAGATCTAGTATCAAGGCCTTAATGCAGTCTAACGTTACCATGTAGCAGAATGCTTTCTGTGCAACACAGTTGGACCTGTGCATTGGAATCTGCACTGTTACCAAGCTAGGGGCAAAAGAAGTGGCTGGGTTTAAGTGCTAAATTGAAGGGAGATTTTGGAGATTGCTCTTCCTGCCTAGCTCCTTCAGAATCAGGTAAGAAGCTTACAAGGTAGTTTTTGTTGCTGATACAAGAGAGTTTTCTAAATGAACTTCACCAGACTTATGTTGGGATTATGCTATCCAAATATCATGCTCGTATGACGTACTGCTGGATATTGGTATTAAGTCCTTGAATGAAGTGATTTTGTAGGTATTAATTAGAATTAGTTATCAAAGAAATATTATCCTGGTGAAAAGTAACTAGAAAATAAATAGGAAAGTAATTTTTGTGTGTGTTTAATGATACCAAAAACATTTGATAACTAACTTGCAAAAGAAAAGAAAAAAACACCCATGAAGAAACCTCAAACCTGTGGCAATACGGAAGGATTTACCTGGAACATTTTTTTTTTTAGGGAAGAGACTTTTGGATTGCTAAAGAGGATTGTTTTGAATATCTGTGTATTTTCGTGGTGTTTGTTTAAAGATTCCTGGGAGAGGAGGAAGACTACGTTAGTAACAATAGGTCAAGGTAAGTGTATTATTAGTTACATAACAAACAAATTGTCAGCTGAGTGTGACAAAACATGCAAGGGCTGAGACTGGTGCTGAAATCAGGGAGTATTTGGTTTGTTGTGGACTGGCCTGGCAGATGAACATTAATTTTTTTGCCTTCCTAACGAGTCTAGTCAAACTGGACTTAGTTCTTTGATTATGATTTAAAACTCCTGCTCATAGCAGTGGAGTAATTGACTGGCTTGAATTTTTTTTAAAACAACCACAAAAAAAAATAAATCTAATTTCACACTCTGGTTGGTTAGTTGATTGTGTTGTCTTCCTGCATTTGCTTTTCTGTAACTTGGTTGCCTATAGTGTCTCACTGCAAGAATTATCTTGTTATTCTGCAAAGTCATAATGTGACTGTGACCCATGGTCTTAAGTATATACCTAGTCATTCTGTATAGAAGTAAATCCCTGATTAGTTGCTATCTACTTATGCTTTTATCTCTTAGCTCACATCCCCTTCTGCACAATCAAAATGCTTGAAATATCAGTCTGCTTTCTTGAGGAATACCTCTGTCCTTGCTGCAGCTCTGACACCTTAATTTCTCAGACTGTCAAGGCCTGACATGAAGAATTTATTGAAACTTCTTTGTTAGAGCCTGATAGCTACTTCTGGTGAATTTACCCAGGGGGGCATATACACTGTAAAATGCACGATGCAGTGTTGCTGGCTTCGCTTAAGCAGCATCAAGTTGTTAAAATGGGAGAGTCTTCTCTTGAAACCCAGGGTTATGGATTAAAATTAGTGATTTCTAACATAAAGGATAAAAATACTTTTCAACAGTAGTGTGGGGTTTTTTGTCCTCACAAAGGGAGTGTGATGTGGAAGAGGTTCCTGGGAGACAGTGCTGGGGCATTGGGCTTTTGATTTTTCAAGCCCTAGTAAGGATGTGGTACTTGTGGAAATAGCCTGGTGTACTACAGCAGCTGAGGCTGCTGTGCCTGTAAATGCATCTTTAGGCCAAGGTGAAGGACATTGGTCTTGATCTCCCTCTTGTTTCTGGCCTTATACCATGATAAAAGGTAGTTTATTGTGCTCTTTTTCTATTATTTCCTGATAGAAGCCTTGTTGGGCAGTGTTTGTGAATGGAAGAGAATGAGAGTTGTGGTAGAAAGGCACACCTTGCTGACAGTTGAGATTCAGTATCTTATGAGCAGATTTTGTTCCCTCCTCATTCATGCTAAAGTGTGGCATGAGCTTTAATATGCCAAGGGAAATAATTGAAGAGAGATCTGGCTTGCATTTTCTATGTTTGTCTAGTTTTCCTTTGTCATGGATTTTCCTGTCTCTACAAAGTGCTGTTACTGTCATGTGTCGATCTGTTCTCTGGCAGAATATAATCACTATGGCAAGAGGATAAAAAGAGAAGTCAGATGTACTTAGTTATTGCTCAAAATGCTTCTAAAACTGCAATTTTTTATGTGGCTTGAGGAAGAAAGAGGAATCCCATGGCACTACTTAACAGCTTGGCCCTTTTGGATCCAAGTCCCTCCCTTAAAGGCATTTATGGCTGTATTTTTCTATGTAGAATTGTAGAAAGAACTCTGTACAAAGGTACAATCATAATAAATGGGGAGACGGTGGCATCCAGCCATGCTATTTTTAGGCTATTGTGCTCTTAACTTGCTGATCTAAGTATTCTGGACAGTAAGTTGGGGAGACACTGTACTAGAAATGCAGGCTTATGGCTGAATCTTGTCCGAAAACAGAATGAAAAGCAAACTTAGCTATCAGTTCACAGAGTAGCAGTTCAGAATTGTACCTGGTGTATTAGCAAGTAAAAAGGATGCCCTGGTAATTAACGTACAGTGCTTGCAATTCAGACTGCTGGAAAGCTGTCAGCTCTGGCTTTCTTGTCAGGTGAGAAACTGAAATATGTGCAGTCTATTCTGTATGGGTTTAGGAAAGGAAGATTTATTTTCTCATCCAGGATGGCAGTGGAAAAAAAGTGGCAGTTGTCCTCAATCAGTTGTTTTTTTTTTTCTAAAGAGTGTAATGGTCTGTCTGAGCAAGTGGTGGAGTTTTGCAAATCTATGGAAAGGAGAGGGTCTCGCTGCAGATTTCTGACTGTTCCTTATCCGCTTACCTGACACTATGTTGGGTAGCTAAGGGCTGACACAAGGCAACTCTTCCTTAATATTCACTCTGAGCTCTTAGTGATATTGTGCATTTTTCCTTGGTTTACACTATGAGTGAGGTTAGATCTTTTAACTTCAGTTCTGATCCTAACTAGGTAGTTTCACCTTCCTCTTGCAGCACACTATTAATCTTGACTCCTCTGGTGCAGAGCTGTGGAGCTGCACAGTAAACCAGGTACAGGAACTGGTCCAGTCTTTTGAAGAATTAAGTCCTCAAGGTAGGGCCAGGTTCCCGGCCCAGCAACACTGACAGAAGTAATTGAAGCCCCAAACTACCTGTATCACAAAACCATTGCATTAGTTGGCATGTAAATACATATACATATTAGATACAAGTATTTTGGTTGCACTGGAATGTTTCAGACAGTTGAAACTAAGGTAAGATGCAAAGCTTCGTAGCGTGACCAGTTGGTTTATTTGTATTTTCAGTAAAACTTGAATTTATTGAAGTGATGGGTAAATATCAAAATGGTGGCTGTTGATCAACTGTTCAATATTTTCTTATGCTTTGTACAGGGTGATAGCTTTTAGTATTTAGACATCAGTAACTTGTTTGGGATCATGAAACGTGGCTTCCTCAGAAATCGAAATAATTGAGGGAAAAAAACAAAAGAACACAACAACCCCCCCCCCCCCCCCAAAATAGCATTAGGGTTAAAGAAGAGTAGCACCTTTGAGTTCCTTGGCTTAATGTAAGCGCATTGCAAAAGTTGAGGAATGCAGCTTTGCCACAAGGAATATCATACTAATACTACTTCTGCTGAAAACGTGTCCTTAAATACCCTCTTGGTTTGGTGAGGCTTTAGGTTGAGTTCCCCATCAAACCACAGTAAGGGTATTGTATAATTCTGAACACTGAAATTAGACATAGTTTATAATTCTAAATAGAGCAACACATCATGCATGATAATCACAGTGTTCTTGGAAGTTAAGTTGAATTCAAGATGCCCTAGCCAGAAATGATGATGGTGATGATTGTTTTATTTATTAACAGCTAGGAACCTTGATATTAGAGCAGGACCTCCCTTAGCATTAGGCCCACATAGAACTGTAGCATTGTAAACTAATTAAAATTCTACACGGTGCTGTTTACAAAAACAAATGATAATGTGTTTTGTGCTTACTGTCAGTTCTCAGCAACAGGTGTTTTGTTAACAAGAAGCTCTCTATTTTGGGAACTTGTGTTAAAGCGGCTTTTGTCTCTTCTGAGTTTGATATGCTTAAAATAAGTGAAACTTATGCTGTACTGAGAGAATATTACTTATTCACTGAAGCTCAAAAGAAGCGATTACTGAATCTGTATCTATTCTTTCAGTAATTACATGGGTAATCTTGTAAGTGTTTGAATCCTTCTTACGGATTATTTTTCATCAGTTTGTAAATCCAAACCTATTTTAAAATACAGCATGAAAGATAGTTTATGGAGTTGCCCTCCTTTTGCATCTCTTAAACTTTGGTCTGGTATCTTAAGGGAAAGTGGAGAATTTTAGAATCTCCTCATTCTAATTTTACCCAACCTCTGATTTCTGAAATGGCTGACTTCAGTATATGATGCCAGAGAAAGCAGAATGTAGCCTTGTCTTGTCTGCTTCAGAGTAGTCTTATCTTTTATAGAGCATTTTAAAAGGAGGCACTTCTGTAATCTGACAGGTTTCAAGTAAACTCTAAATTTATATGACTGTAGAAATATGGAGAGCAACTTGAGGATTCCTGCAGTCTTTGGCTTATGCACCTGTCCTGGTTCGAGTGAAAACAGAACAAATTCTGTTCAGTGATTTTTACTTTTCAGCTCAGTCTTCTAACTCGCTGCACTGTCTGAAGTTAGCAGCCTGTTTGCACAGGCAGTGTCTGCTGCTGGCACTGATAACACCCCATGGTTAGAGTCACTACCAAGGGTTGGTGTGCAGACCAAGGCCACTGCTGGATCTTGTGCACCACGTTGGGGGGTGCAGGAAAGTGAAAGGCAGCACCTGCAGGGAGGAGCGGACAGGGCAGGTGACCCCAAACTGACCAGCGAGCTATTCCATCCCATATACATCAGTTGGTATAAAGCAGAGGAATCTGAAGGGTCTATAGGCTTTTTCCCAGGCTCTTCTCCCCTCTTGGACTGCTATGCCAGCTTTGCTTGGCTTGGCTCAGGTCCTCTTTCGGTTCCTTCCTCAGAGCATCCCAGGAGGACTCTGTCCATTCTGCCTTCAATCTCAGTTGGTGTGTTCCTGAATCCGGTACCAGAATCCAGTTCCTGAACACAGCTCCCGTCTGCTGCAGGGCCCAGTCTGGGACCCCCCAGTACCTGCTCCACAGCATCAGTGGTGACAGTGATGTGATTACCATCAGGGGGGTTGGGTTCCATACTGGTTTTGTATATATTTGTACATATTCTAAACTATTATTATTATCATTAAATCTGTTCTGGTTTGCTTTTCTAATCACCAAGTCTCTTTCCCTTATTCCCGTTCTCTTCCCCTTTGGGGAGGGAGGGGGGTTAACGAAGAGCGTCTGTTATAGGTCTAAGGGGCTGCCCTGACCCTAAACTGTGACAGCACCTTAATGCCAAAATACAGCTATGAGAGCACAAACTCTAGAGGAAAGAAAAGGGCCTCGAGCAATATCTGCAGCCTGTGCAGCTCCACACTGGTTCAGCTACACAACAATGGAAGCCGTGAAGCTGTGGTTTGTGCAAGTTGATGTAGCAGACTGCTGGTGAGCAATTACTGAGATGGCTTGTTCTTTTCTAATGGGTGTAACTCCTGAATTTTGTCTTGAGCTGAGACACCAGAGCAAGCACTACCTACAAGTATGCTCTTTTATTAGTAGTTGCATGTTCCATCACAAGCATCACTTCATGTGAGGTTTCTGTGGTACTTTTTTTTCATAGAGAGCCACCTTCCAAAAATGGACCTGCTGAGCCTGTCCGCCTCTAGCCTTAAATCTTGGGTGATCTGGGTAGGCTAAACAGAGTGAGGACAACCTCACATTTTGGGTGAAAAACACTTTGGTCTCTTCTCTGGCTTGTGTACGGACGCACAGTGCCTTGGGTGGGACAGCATGACAAGTGTACTCTCTGCATTCTTCAGATATGCCTGTTGGACTTGTCTCAGTACAGCTCTCCCAGCTTCCTGAAGCAGATGGCATGCTCTTTTCTCATGTTCACTTTTCTTGGTCTGTAATTCATTCAGAAATTGTCTTTACTTTGTACCGAACAAATGTAGTTACTGTGGTACTCTTGGTGCTTTTAACGTTTAACTAGTTATCTTTATTGAAGGTCCCTGTTAGGTCTCACTGTAAACAAGCAGGTCCAGCTCCAAGGGTTATTTGCTGTATTTTGTTTTGGTTTAGGTTTGGTTTTGTGTGGTTTTTTGTTTTTTTTTTTTTTTTGTCCCACCCACCCCCCTTGAGCCCAAGAAGTGACTTCTGTGGCATGTGTGGGTTTTGTTTTGTTTCACTTGCAGTCAGGTTGACCTCTACAAAAAGGCAGCTTTGTCAGTTTAGATTTTCTGATAGTCATCACTGAAGAGACAGAACTTGAAACATGCTAGTGGTGTTCTTTCTGAAAGCATCTCTATTTCTCTGGCCTGAAGTTTCCTGGATTAACTGATGCCTGCAAATGTGTTGTGCTGCTGGGGAATAAGAGTAAATAATAGGCTCTTAAATTTGACGAAAAGAATGAAGGATCTTTAAATTTCAGAAAGTTTGGTTAGTATCATATGCGAGGGCCTAATCCTAGTGGTGCTGCTGTGTTAGTCTTGAATAACTGTAAAATCCAAATGCACATACTAGTGATGGTAATGCTTGGCATCTGGAGTTGTATTTTGCTGCTTTAGGCTCACGTTTAAATACATGATAAATAGGAGGAAAAATTCTTAAAGGCTTTATACAGAGTGCTGCATTTAGTCTTTTAGTTGCCACAGCAGTTAGCAGATGCTTGGGCATAAAGTAGTGGTCATTCTTGCAAAAGCTACATTGTCTGAAAGCCAGTAGCTCTGTGTGGCAGCTCTTTGGAATTCCAACGCTATCATGAAACTCCTTTTGTTTGTTCTCTGCCTCTTTGAAAATCCCATATAAACAAAATGTGATTCTTCCTAGTCGATAAAATGTACCGCTAACATCCTTCTTAGGATTAATCCACAGTAGAGTAGTGAACTTCATGGAATTGCCCTATTTGTTTGGTATGGTGACTATACTAAAAGGTTTGGAAATTAAATAAGAAGAAACTCTTACTTTTTTTTGTTTGTAGACTTCAAGTGGTCACTGCAAGTAATTTGATGCATTTGCGTGAAGTGGTTGAGAGTTTGAGGTGCTCTGTTTTGCAGCAGTTGATCTTTGCTTCTAGTAATCCGTGCTTTGCAAAGGTTGAGCGTGGCCACCAGTAGTAATTACAGTTTCAAAGTAGCATCTATTAATAGTGTGTGCAGACAAGCACAGAAAACTGAATCCTTATTATCAGAGATTTTCTTGATACTAGTATAGAATCTGAGTGTCTTTGTTCTTGCTTAGTAAGAGTGAAGAGGTTGTAGTGAAATGTTCCCTTGTTCTTTGTGTAACCTTGAGCCCAAGAGCAGACAGCTGTAGTTAGTATACATGCTTTAACACTAGAGGCTTTGTCTATGCCAAGTGTTCCTGGGTTGTATCACGGTGTAACATCGGTAGTATGATATTCTGGCTCAGGTTATTCAGACAAGTTGCTAATGTTCCTTCCCTTTCTAAAACCTGGACTCTCTTCTGTCCATCTGCCACTTCTGAGATTGTGTAGCTCTTTTTTTCACCACTATGATTCTTTCACAGTCTTTCTGATGTCTTCAGTCTGGGACTGAACAGAGAATTCAATCTCACTGAACAGAGAATGCAGCTTTATTGAGGTTCTGCATTTTATTGATTTTTCATTTTTGTACTGAAGGATTTAAACATGCAGTCTACTTAAAAGTGAAGAAAAGACTTCTGTAAGCCTTTCCATCTTTTTGCAAAGTTTCTGCTAGGAGTGTCTAATGTAAGTGCTCGATTTTAGCCTAAAATGTCTGTGCTTGAAACAAAAATACAAAGCTGTTCAACAGGAATAGACTGGAGCATAAGTAAATATTGGGTGACTTGTTGAGTGAGTTAAGAGAACATCTTATGTAAGTCTTTGGTCATTAGTTTGAGTAGTTTGTTTTTGATACCAGGTCATTATTAATTCCACTTCAGTAGCTCAAATTGTAACTTTAAACTGTATTTAGTTCTGAGCATGATGAAAACTGGAGGCCTGCTGGAATGAATCTAAAGCTTTAAAATGCATGGATTCTTTTGGTGCTGAGGAAGTTGGATAACTCCTGTGTTTTGAAACATACAGCAGCTGCGTGTTCTGCTGCTACAGGAACAAAGAGGTCACTGCTCTTACAGAGCTGCTTGCATAGTTGGTCCTTAACCATATTCACTTTTTTAACTCGGAGCATTCTGATGAAACTGGGTCAGAGTGTAACTACACATGTAACTACGCTGGCAAATCTGAACCAGCTGTAGTGTCTTAGCCAGGGTGAGCCGTAGATGAAATGACATGTCTGACTGGGACCAGCAAGCTGGGCTGAGCTGGAATGACTGAGGCCCCTATTCAAATCTGCCAGTTCTTCTTGGCTCTATAGCAAGTCGCTGGGACATGGTAATGCCTTAAAGCAGCTACAAATGACTGCTCAGTGAATGCAAATTGGGGCCTTTTGGGAGAAAGCAACGGAGTAAAAAGAAAATAGACTGCTCTGTAACTTGGCGTTAATTTGTCTGTCTAGTGCTTTATATCCTGAGTCGTGTCCTGCTTCCAGGGCACCTGAGCGGCCTCGTCTGTACAAATTCTGCTGTGAAGCAGTATCCTCAAACACAGCCAGTGCTTTAGTAACTTGTGCAGCAAGATTCAACAGCTCTGCTCTTAGGCTGTAATTTCCCATTTGTTTTGATAAGCCTGTAGAGGAATGCATTTCCTCTGTGTGTGTTTTTTTGTACCAACATGCCTTTTTATTTGGTGATACAGGTGGTATTGGATATCTGTACTGGGACGTGCTCTAAAATGAAATGTGGTTTTATCCACACAGCTTTGTATCTTGCTTTTATTTGTGCCTGGGGTGAAACTTTATGTTTAAGCAACACAAATTACCATTTTTGCAGTTTCTTATTTGCTTCATTAGCACAAAGGGAAAATGACTTAATACTGGTGCTACTTAATCACTGCTGAACTACTTAATTTTAAAGGTGATTGTGGCAGAGAAGGGAATATTGTAATCACTTGTTAAAGATTGGATTCATCCTTTGATGTGAGTGTCAGCTGAAATCTGTCAGCAAGTTGATCTTTGACAGTGAAGAGAGTCGCTTACACTAAATGCTCTCTCTCTTCGAGAAGCATTTTTAAAGCTGGGGCTGCTGTGGTTCAAACTGTCAGGTTTGATGGTGAAGCAGAATGCTGTTTAGGTGGTCTCTTCTGCTTCAGTGTTAGCATTTGGGATGGATCCTGCCCATATCAGTCACCAATTTCAGGAGTGTTTGCAGAAGACAGGACTGTACTTCAGCTGGGATAGTGGATGTGAGGATCTACCCACTCTTCCTACTGCAACCTGAAGTGTGAGGACAACTAAATTCAGGAGACCTTTTTCTTTGGGGAAGACACATGAAGAGAAGTCTGGCTTCTGTGCAGGATTTATTTTTTTTTCTTGTTGGGGGGGAGGGGGGCGTGGGTGGGAAGAGATTATTCCTAAACCTTGTGTGTTTAATCCTGCTAAATGCTGCTTTCTCTGATCTTACTGATTAACATTTGAAGCCTGTAAAGCTAGAGTATCAGTTATTTGAAACGAGTAGTATATAAACATGTTAATTTAAAGGAAAAGGTGGGGGTACAAACCCCACTAAGGAAAACAAACCAACCACCACAAAAATCCCCCCCCCCCAAACAAACAAAACCAAA
>JANHFX010004472.1:0-13791 GCA_027560015.1 Chloroceryle amazona
GTGGTGCTGAGGGCCAGGGGTCAGTGGTGCCTGGGCCGTGCTGGGGGAGCGGGTGGACTCCAGGAGCTGAAAGGGCTCTGCCAACCAAAGCGATTCTCCTCCGTGACTGTGATTTCACAGCACCCGCGCCATTTCACAGCACCCAGCCCTGCAGCGGCTCTCGGGCCCCGTGCTCCTTCCCCCGCAGTGTGTGCGGGAGGCCGGGACTGCCCCCTCCGGCCGGGGCTGCCGCGCTCCCGCCATCGCCTCAGCAGCGCGGGCCGCCCGCGTGCCCCGGAGGGCGGTGCCACGCGGCCGCGGGGCGGGGCGCCAACGGTCCCTCCTCAAGCCGAGGGAGGCGGCGCCATCTTGGGTGGGCTGAGGGACCGGCGGGATTCGCGTTGCTGCGCCCGGCAGGGTGTGGGGGGCTGCCCCCTGAGGGGTGTCCTCTGAAGGGTGAGGGGACCTGGGGCGAGTGAGGAGGTGTTGGGGTGTAGTTTGGGGAGCCTGAGGCCGTGAGTGGTCGCGTAGTGCCTGTCCCTCAGGCTTGGGCCACCTCTGCCTCACTGCGCTGCTTGTGCAGCCCAGCAGTGCCCGTCAGGGAACGAACGGCTTGGAGCAAAACGTGCTGTGGGAATCCAGGGTCAGAACTGAGATTCGTGCACTGAAATGCAGCTGTGGCGAGACAGGGCAGCTGGAAACTCCTGGTGCCCATCATTGCCAGGACCAGCCTTCCCAGATGCGATGAAGAAAGCTGGTCACCGGGAAGTATAAAACAAGATGGGAAAAGTTTGTTCTCAAATACTGAATGTCCTAGGAGGTGGTTGGCCAAGGAAATAACACGAGCAACGTCTGTCTGCAGACTCACACCCTGTGTTACAATACAGAGGCTAACGGAAGTTATTTCAGAGTTTTCTGAAGTTTCCAACCTGATTTACTAATTTAAAAGTATTCCCACCCAAACAGTGTTTTTCTCGTTTTATGCCATTGCAAATGGATTCCTCAGAGTCAAGGTTTAGGGTCAGGGCAGCTGGCGAGGCCTCTGCCTGTTGGCATTTCCCAGAAGTGCAGACAGGTTTCCTCATGAGAGATTTGGACTCTGGCTGGGTGGTTTCTGTAGCTGTAGGTGACAACTCCCTGATTTTGCTCAATTTTCTATCTCTGGCTGAATGCATATTCACTTAGATGGGCTCACAAAATGCCAGGCACAAGAGTACCTGATTCTAATTAATAAAAGACAAGCTCTTTTTTTCATATCATACAATTGACTTGATTATATTTTCATGTAACATACATAAACTGGTGAAATACTGCAAATAAAGCAGTTTTAGCTATGATTTTGCTTAAATTTCGCTTAAATTTTGCTTAAATACTTAAAATACCCAACTGCTGCAAAATGCTCCCACTTTTTCTTGCGGTTTGTGAAATAATACTTCGACACCCTGCAGATAGCGGTGCAGAAACATTTCAGCTTGCAAATGAAAATCAGACTTGGTGCAAAGCTTCGTTTGCTGGTAATACCTTGGAATTGCCATCAGAGTAGCGCCTACTTCTGATGAGTATAAATACAGGTGATAGCTACAAAACCTTGTGAAAGGGCCCATCTGTCCATCTCGTAGAAAAAAATGAAGGTAACCAAACATTACAGTGAACTTAAACTGCTTTTAATTTTAGGAATGCCTGGAATTAGTTATCCAAGCAGAAAATGTAAGAGGTTTTGACCAGTTTCAGAAAATATTTGAAGACTACAGATACCTATTTTGCAGGGCTTCTGCAGGTTATTTTCAAGAACCATGAAGAAATTGCTGCTTGTAATTATTTAATGGCCAGGAATAAAAACTGGGAAGAACTTGTTTCTAATTGAATCCCTGAAAATGGGCAGCGCTGCTGTTGTCCTTTATCTTCTTTTGCAATTAATACAAGAGACAAATGCATCACTCGGGAACTGCATTCCCAGAAAAACAGTAAAATACCAAAGTAAGTGGAAAATAGTAATTTCAAAAGGAGAATGAAATCCATTGCAGTGCCGGGAGTTTATTTTTTATTAGGCTTAGAAAGCTCAGTATTTACTGCTTCACCTCGAGCGTTACGGATGCATGCATCCGAATGATGGTGAGGAATGCCTGAAGAGTAACTGCTGTAGGTGGAGGTTCTGGCTTAGAGGTAGCAACAATAATAGTGTTTATTTTCCTGTAATACATTGGGAAGAGAATATCCATGCATTTATTCAATACTTTCATGTTATTTAGAAAACATTCTGAAATGCGTACAAGCTTTTACCTTTGTTCTGTTACAGTTTGTTTTCAGTCTTGATTTTTTAGAACATAGCACTGTAATTCTAGTGAGAAATACTTTTAAAACAACTTTCCTTCTATGTTTTGCAGATGGAAATATAAACACTTTTATGGCAGAAGGATTATCCAATGTTTCCACTCTCCTGCTGAATGAAGAAAGCGATACCTTGTTTGTTGGAGGCAGAGATGCAGTATTTGCTCTTGACTTGAATAATATTTCTAGAGAAGTAGCCAGGGTAAATTAAGGACTTTTTCTTTCCATACCTTCTTTAAAACAGTACTTTCCTTGTGGTTTTCTGAAGTTGAACAAAATGTTCTGATTTTAAATGTGTAAAAGTATTACTATTTTAAGCCTTTTAACTTTATCGTAGAGGCTTTTTGTTTTTTTAAGGAAAGCAGTACCTCTCTTCGGGCAATTTATTATACCTTGTTAATTATGGAGCTACACAGGAAAATGACGCTTCACGTTACGATTATTTAGGGGATTTTTTTACACATAATTTTGTGGGGTAAAAAATTGCAACATACCGCCTTAGGAGTATTTCTGGCTTTCAGGAATACTGGTTTGCCTCACCGGAGAGACAAGTGGAATGTATTCGTAGAGGAAAGGACAAGGTAGGAACTTCTGTTTCCCCCTCTAAGTTATTAACTAAAATGAACGTAGCTACAGTATCAAGCTTCTTCTTGATAAAGTAAAACAAGTTCATTTAAATCTGTTGGGTTTGTTTTCTTGCTGCTAAGACACTGGGAAATTTTCACTGGCAATGCACCACAGTATGTAAAGTGTATTTTTTTTCTGTTGCAGATAAGATGCCAGAACTACATTCTCTTCCTCCATCAGATAAATGACTCTAACCTGTATGTTTGTGGAACTAATGCCTATCACCCAACCTGTGATCACATGGTAATTATGTTTGAGTACAGGTTCTGGGGAAGATAGTGGGGAATATGGAAGTATGGCAGATCTTTAAACACCTCGCTCAAAATACTCCTGTTGACAATTAGAAACTTTCCTAATTCTTTTATCAAAGTAAGAAAGACCAGAAAATTGCTTATCAAATGGTATTTTTAATCCTATTGACATGATTGTTTGCCATAGGTTATCCACGGGACGAACCTAAGCCTGCAAGGCAGAGCTGAAGAGAGCAGAGGAAAGTGTCCCTTTGAACCAACTCAGAAGTACGCGTCTGTTTTTGTCGGTATGTTTGGACTGACAAGCAGCCTAAAATTATTTTCCTCATCTAAGTTATTGGATACCATTACCTTAATTCTACTTTTGCACGTCAGCCTCAGTTTGTTCCTTATGATAACTCTTTGCATTTTAAAAATAAGCACTTCATACTTTTTTTGTTTCTTGCAAATTGGTGCAGATGGGGAATTTTATTCAGCTACTTCAAATAATTTCTTGGGAACAG
This sequence comes from Chloroceryle amazona, assembly GCA_027560015.1. NCBI lineage: Eukaryota > Metazoa > Chordata > Aves > Coraciiformes > Cerylidae > Chloroceryle > Chloroceryle amazona. The sequence continues at coordinate 3,689 of JANHFX010004472.1, forward strand.
AACCTATAATACTTCGCAGCATGAAAAATCCTGTAAGAACAGAGTTTAAAACATCATGGCTAAATGGTAAGAAGGTATTTTATATATTTCAGTCTCTTGAACTTTAATTTGGTACACAAATTCTCTCTAAAGTGTAATAGCGCGTTAGGTACCTATTCCATAGTGTGAGCTTCTGATGTAAGGACAGAACCTAAAAGAAATCTGTGACTCTGGGCTGCAGTGGTGAGACCAGCCGCAGCCCCTTTCCCTTTGTGACAGCACAGTTACTTCTCTGAATGTTCGAGAGATTCTTAGATACTTTTCATCCCCTTCCTTGTCTACTAGTCCACAAAAAAAAAAAAATTCAGTTAGATTTAATTTTAAAATAACATCTGGCATTTATGTTTTTCTTGCAGTAAACTTAAAATATTTTGTGTATTTATGTGTTTCATTCAGAACCAAGCTTTGTCAACATGGAAGTAGTGCATGAAAGTGAATCTAATCCAGATGGAGATGATGATAAAATTTATGTGTTCTTCACAGAAACAGCTGTTGAGTTTGAATTCTATGACAAGCTTCTGGTGTCCAGAATTGCCCGTATCTGCAAAGTTAGTATTTGTAGTATAAAGATTTTGTTTGTTGTATTTCAGATGAAGTTTCACAGTCGAGTGATTAACAATGGCACCAACAGTGGCTAACCAAGCAAAATTCTGTCCTATGTATTTTATTTCTGAACTAGCTTCCTCTTTTTCCAGCTAGAGCAGAACCAGCTGTTCAGATCGCTTTTGACATTTAAACCTTTTTCTTTGCCTTTGAACTGAGATTTGTACTGAAAGGCTAACTGTATTTTCCCCTGTGTCAGTGCTATTACATGGAAAATTGTGTCTGTTTATTTATGCTTTCTACACTCTTGATGTTATTCCTTCATTTAGGGTGATATTGGTGGAAAACGCACACTGCAGAGAAGATGGACATCATTTCTAAAATCCCGCCTTTCCTGTTCCCTTCCAGAGTTAAACTTCCATTTCAATATTGTCCAGGACATCTTTTTACTTAGGAGCAGAAAGTGGCAGGACAGCGTATTTTATGGAATTTTCTTCCAGCAATGGTGAGACAGAGGGCTATGAACACTGCTCAAGTTTGTAACAGACTGAGTAAGGGTTCTCACTCCAGTATCGGTAGCCTGTGTACAGCCTTTTTGCTTTAACTCAGAACAAGAAGCTACCAGCTACTTACACTGCACACTACACCCTTCCTTACAGCTTGATCCAACTGAGCAAACATTGTCATCTGAAACAAAGCAGTTTTGGTTCCCGGGCCAAAACCTTCAAGTAAAGACTAATCAAAAGCTTCTCATCAGCCAAGTTTTTGGAGTTACGTTTTCTCTATAGTCGAATGGTGGGGGAATTAAAGCTAATTACATATAAAATTGCATAATTACATACACGAAGCCCTGGGTTCTTCTGGTCTTTATAACACTGAAGGATTCTGCACTTCAAGGTGCAGAATTCCTCTCCTGTTCAATGAGAAGTATCTGTCATGGCCTGCTTGTCTCATGTATAGTTCTGTGAAAATGAAAACAGAACTCTGAATGCTGTACAAGTTTTAGGGTTAACTGTTTTTTTCTTAATGCTCTGACTAATGAAGAAAAACCAGACAAAGTGTATCAAAACTTTACAGCCAAAAATGCCAATGACAAAGGAGCCATGAGTAGGCAATTATCGGAATAAAAGCATCAGAATTACTGGAATGCAGCACAGTCAGCACTGTGCAGCTTAACCTGCTGCTGTTTATCTGTCAGTTCATCCCCACTGGGCCTTATCTGAGTTTTACTTCTGGTTGTGGCAGGTTGGGTTCAACGTGGCTTCGGATAGGAATCTGTAGAACGTTTATTCCTTTGGGTGTGGCAAAGAGATCTGGTGGAACTGAAATCACATCAATGTCCAATCCACACTCCTGAAAGTCAACCCAGATTTGCAGTCGTCATTTGAAAAGCATTACAGTTAGAGGCAAAGGGGAGAAGAATAGTGCTTTTCAGTAACATGAGTTACAGGGATTAAAAGAAAAATTAATGGTCTGTGCCAGACGTGTGGAGTCAAAGGGAGAAGAATCCTGTCAAAATGTTGATTACTGTCATACTTGGGCTCCTCTGTCTGTTTATAGGAAAGGTTGTCAAAAGGTCCTTATTCTCTTAAGTTGTTTCAATTTATTTGAAGGCAGTTACTTGATTTTTAACAAAAACATATTTAATACCATCTTTTATGAGTGCCTTTGTTTATTCTCTTTTAGTGAATCGTGAAAACTGCAAAAGAGAAGTATTTTTAGTGTTAGGTATTTTTTTACTAATCCTGAAAAATATAACACAGTGTGCACTGTGGACATTGGGTTATTTTACAGTATTTCTTTCTATATAAAAGCCAATAAAATGTACTTTTATTTTACATGTTGTTTTGTTGTGGTTTTTTTTTTTCTTCTAAGGGGAAGATTAGACATATCGGCTGTTTGTGCATACAGCATGAAAGATATTCAGGAAGTCTTCTCCAAAGGAAGCTACAAAGGACCAGTAACTGTGGAACATTCCCCTGTGAAGTGGATGGTTTATAGGGGAGAAGTGCCTGTTCCACGTCCTGGTGCTGTAAATATGAATTTACTTGTTCTAATTAAAGAACACTCTCTGGATTAGCTTTTCTGGTAGCAAATCATTAGCTCGTGTTTTATCACTATAAATGCAGTGTTTATAATCAGCACAGATACCTCCTTTCCTATCCCATCACATGAAGGCTCCTAGAAAAGCAGCTTTGCTTACAGTTCTGCTCCGTAAGAGATGTGGGAGTTATTACCTAGCCCTTAAAATGCGAGGAAAATAATGATTTTTATCTTTCAAAGATCCGTAGAAGTAACCGAATGTGGAGAAGGAGATAGGCCTTTTGTACATAACTTGATGAATAATCATGTTCGGTTTGTTTTGTTTGTAGTGCATTGATAATTATGCCCGGAGTATTGGGTATAATACTTCGTCTGACTTGCCTGACAAAGTTTTGCAGTTTGTTAGAGATCACCCTCTAATGGATAACTCTGTAAATCCAATTGGCAACAGACCAGTGCTACTGAAGAGAGGTTCCAGCTATACCAAGATAGTAGTAGACAGAGTCACTGGGCTGGATAAACAAACATACGATGTGATGTTTCTAGGAACAGGTGAGTGCTTTTATTTTAGGAAAGGTACCATATACTTGTATGTACTTTGTGCCAGATTTTTTTTCCACCAAGACTTCAAAACAGTAGAAGTATTCACCAGCTCTGTTTGAAGTTTTGCATTCAGAAGCTGTCTTGCTAGTTTAGTTAATTTTCAAACCGGTGAGAGTAAATGTGTTTGGCTGGTTGGACATTAAAAGGCTTTCTTTAGAAATTTTCCATATCGGAGGAGACTTGACATAATAACATTTGCAAATTCAGGGATTGTTTGAAGGCTTTTTTTCCCTCCTGAAAGAAAAATCATTGCTTCTCTCTTATTGAAAGAAAGAAAAAGGATTGCTTTGAAGAATTTCAAAAACTCTCTGTGCCCAGGAATGTCTTCTAAATCTCCATCTAATTTCAACGTGAATTATCAGGCTGAAGTGTTACGCTATGTTTAAACAAGTTTATCTTTAGAAATACATTTCATTTTATGTAGATGATGGATACTTGCAGAAGGCTTTCAGTTCTGATGGGGAAATGTTCATTGTGGAAGAGCTGCAGCTGTTTGTGTCCGCTGAGCCTGTACGCTCTCTCCAGCTGTCTTCTGGAAAGGTACAACTTCTGTCCCTACATATGGCAAGTGGCTGCTGCAGTAGCTTTCCTCGGGCCTTGCTCGTCTGTGTCATTCTTCAGGCTTTTAAAGAGCCTGTAAATGTCTCATAATTCTGCTTCTAGCATGTATTCGTTAATTAAAAAAAGCACAAAACATCCTGTATTTCTTTAGAAGAAGAATTTGTGCGTCAAAATACAACTGAAACAAGCCTTTATGTTCATTAAAAAATAGGGAGGGATTTCTGACATTTCACTTGTATGAAAAGCTATGTTGTGTTTTTTTTTCTCTCATTCACATCTCCATCTATTCTTACAAGATTTTTGGTTTACTGATATTTTTTATAAATACCAGAAAAACTTACAATCCATATTAGAAAATAACAATTTAAAATCTCAGTCACTCTTGTAAATGAACTCCTCCTGCGTTTCTAGGGAATGCTCTATGCAGGGTCGCTGTCTCAAGTGGCGCAGCTCCCCGTTTCCAAGTGCCACCGATACAGGAACTGCTGGGATTGCATCTTGGCAAGGGATCCGTACTGCGCCTGGGCTCAGTCTGCCAACGAGTGTGTTCTGCTGGCGAATCGCACCGGTCGTGCGGAGTGAGTACACCACTGCCGTTTCAGCCGCACAGCCAGCGGGATTTGGCTTTAGCCTCACACTCTTAACGTCTCTAACACAGAACTAAGATAGCAGCTAAAAATGGAATGATGCAATCAGGAGCACTTCTTGTCTGTGTTTACATCTGTTTGGGTTTGGTTGGTTTTGTTGTTTTTGTTTTGTTTTTCAGGAATTTAATTCAAAGTGTGAAATATGGGGATGCTTCCAGCTGCCTTAGCGTAGGTATGTGAACGTTTGTTTTAAGAAAGAGTATTTTGACTTCATGCAATGAAAATTCTCTTTCAGTTTGTGCTCACTGGAATTCTTGCGTTATAGAAAACCACAGAATTAGAATCATGTTGGCCATTACTTTTGAACTAAGACCACCAAAAACCCCACACTGAGCTGGTACTGCCTCGTGCTCTTCACCCTCTCAGACCAAGTGCCAGAATGCCTTGGTCCAGACTGAAACTGTGACTCTCAGGGAAGCATAAATGTGACCCGTTTGAAGTTAGTGATGTCCCTCGCACACCCACTCTGCAGAAATCACACAGCACATCAGCTGTCCTGTTAAATCTGTCACTGCTTTAGGATGCAGATCTGCAGGGACATGACATACTATTCAAGAGAGCACACTTTAAAAGAAGGTGATTTGTTATCCACCGGTTAAAATTACTTTTATTATTTTTACTGGGGTTGGGAAATTAATTACTTTTAACGTAGAATTGAAGGTGTGTGTTAGCTGGCATTTATGCACCGATTTCTTAATGAGTTGCAAGATACGTTCCTTTCCTTGTGACATGGGATGTCTCTTGCCTCCACTTTGGTCTCTTTAAAGCCAGAGCTGTCTCTGTTCTGTGTATTTTGAACTGCACAACAGATTAGAGTAAGGCGATCAGTGGGACAGCTGGGAGAAGCATTGTGCAGACATGAAAGCATGTCTGTAAGAGTTGTCATTAACCGATACAGATGTTGGGGCATACACAGGTGAATTTATTTGTGCACAGCTGTGTGTACAGGTGAGGCAAAATCAGATTAAAATCTGGAATTCTTAAATTTCTAGTCCCGTATTCGCTGATAGACCTGTTAGTAATGGGGTTTATTTATCTTTACCCCTTTCCTGTTCATCACCCATTGCCAAGACTAGTGAATTAAATGTCATATTTCTTTGAATATGTATTTGGTTATGTAAATTAAACTAAGTCCCCAGTGCTCTTAAATAAAAAAATTAATCTTAATTTCAGAAAATAGCGAGAGAAAATATCTCTTTACCCTTGGAAACAATGTTCATCTTGAATGTGCTCCTCTGTCAAATCTGGCAAGCGTAGTGTGGAAGTTTAATGGGAGCAGACTTCAGGCCAAGGACTCTAAATACCTTCTCTATGATGGAGGAATAGCAATATTTAACTTCACAAAGGATGCGGCTGGATTCTATGATTGTCTCTCAGTGGAGAAATCCAAAGGGAAGGAATACTTTATCACTGTGGCCCGCTATGCACTTTATGCCCAAGAAAAGGCAGAGGAAGCAAATGTTACTGCCACGGCAAATAAGCGTAATGAAGCAGGTTTGCAGTCTTCAGAACCATCTTCTTCACTGACTGAGGCAGCAAAACCAAAACCTGTGGACAGACAGAGAAAGAAGCTTGTTTTAAAACTCTTGGTGGGTGGGTTTGCTCTTCTTTTCTTTTTCTTGTTCGTTTGGAACTTCTACAAGGGTCATTTATCTCTGCCTTGGAAGAGGAGAGAAACCAGCTCAAAACCCACTGGTACAGCTGGCTTGGGAAGTCCAGCAGTGGCTGCAGAGGGATCAGGCAGTGTGAGGAAGAGTTCAGCCACACAAACGAGCCCAACTTGTGTTAATGAAGCAGTGCCCGTGAGCTCATCTAAGGAGGGCAGCACCAGGGCACAGCCCAGCACGAGTTCCACAGAGAGCTGTGGGAGCTTGCGGCTCTCGGAGCTGTTTGGGTAAGATGACATGCTGTTTCCTGCTAGGGAACGTGGAGTGGATATTTGAGTAGGAGTCAGAAACTGAACTGATGAAGCTGACAAGCTGCATTGTGTGTTACATACATGTGTTGCCAGTTACTACTTTTAAAAGCAAAATTCTCTGTTTGGGTACCTTTTCAACATGATAGAACCACAAGAATAAATTTTCGTTCAAAAATTGAGACTGATCCACTTTCTTGTAATGTTGGGGTTGCCCAATTACAGAAACTAATACTTCAGAAGCTAATAATACTTAGCATTTAGTGCTTTCACCTTCAGACTTTCTGTTGAATCTAAGAATAGCAACTAATTAAGTTTCCTGGTGCCCCAAGAGGTTGTTACCATCCTCATTTTACATGTGAGGTTAAATTACTTGTCACTGACCATAGCGAGTAGTGGTGTCAGATCTGGTGCTTGTTAGAAGTTCCCGAATCATCTTCCTATAGTTGATTGTTCTCTGTTTTCCTCTCCTTTTCTTTAGGCTTCCAAACCACTTTCCACACATTTTCTAATGTGTTTTTAGTGACCTTTATGATAGATCTTCCTCCATCCAACGATGTCAGGAATCAACTCTTGTACTGCGTCATTGGTCTGAATTTATTTCTGAGATGTGGCTAAAATTCAGCTATTATAGCTCCTTTTGTTAAAGGCCATTGAAAGTTGAGCATTTTTTCTGAGAGACTTTCTTCTTCATTTTTAAAAAGATGTCATCTTGCGTTGTCTTGTTTGGAAAATAACAGCGGTCCTCGGTGCTGAAAATCCCTGTACGAAAGGCTGTGCTGCCTCGGTCTGTCTGCTGCCAGGCATGCACATAGTACGAGGTTGATGGTCTTCCAGACATGGGTAGGTCATTTGTTATTCCAATTTTCACATAGCTATGGAAGGAGAAACCTTCTTGGAAATGGATTCTCCTTTGTGGAAGTCTGTCCCAGCTGTAGAAGCCCCCTGCTTTCGAGTTAAACGGGAATGCTTGGAAATGAAGACGATGTATACAGTAGAGATGCCTGGACAGGAGGAAGAACCAGATAATCAGCTATTCAGTGATTTTCTTCTCTCTTAAGATGTAGATTGGTTAAGCCTCATCACAGTCCCTTCTTTCTCCCAGGATCAAATTATTCTTCTGTTACGCTTCACAACAGCAGGCTCTTGTGCATTATGTGCAGTTGGCGAGTTGCTGAACTTGGAAGAAGCGAATTTACCGATGACTGTGCCTGTCTGTTACAGTAGCACAGAATCCCAGCCTGGTGGGGTTGGAAGGTACCTCTGGAGATCCTCTCGTCCAACCCCCTGCTCCAGCAGGGTCACCCAGAGCAGGGGGCCCAGGACTTGCCATTGGAGGGATCGGAAGATGGGAGCCATGTCAGCCTTTGTGGCAAGGTGCAAAGTGTGGACAGGAGAATGACATACAACGGGCATCTGGAGACCAGAAGAGTGGCTGGCCACTGGCAAACCGTTATGGCAAGAGCTGCCTGGCTGCGTGTCGGTGACTATATCAACGCAGAGACAAGATCTGAGGTGCATGTCTTGTCTCAGCGTGAAAGGGAGCCTGGTTCCTTGCAGAGTTCCTTTACCTGCATTCCTACTCCCTGTATGCAAAGGGCTATATGGAAGTCAATGATGCAGGAGGGTGGTATGTGACTAATGACACAGGAAGTGATCGAAATTTCCATTCTTGCCTCTGGCGACACGTACACTCTTCCCAGAGTGGAAGGAAGTGCAGATGGAGTATAAAAACCCCATTTCAGAAAATCACAGGGCTACCAACATTTGGGTTTAGTTCAATTCCTGCTGATCCAATTACCCTAATTTAAATGTGTAAAATAATTAGCTTCTAAGAGAAGCCGTAGATAAGTTGCAGTTAACAGGTCAATATGAAAGATACTGTGCCCTACTTTCAGCAGCGTCTTCAGTGCGCTTCTAGTCCTTTTGTCATTGGCTGCTGCACTGCCCGTAGGAAGGACGGAGAATATGGGGCAAGAAGAGACTGCTGGTGCCCGGCGCCGCGACACAGCTGAAGTGGTTCTTGAGCTGCCTGTTCGACTGCCAGCCCAGAACAGTCATCCACTGCTGCTCGGCTTGCACCCTGCAGTGGCTTTTCTGAGTGGACACCACGATGCCGTGAAAAATGAAACCTTCCCCATCACTTCAACCTCTCTTCAGCACTCGGTGCCAGAAATCTCTTGTGCTGCTGTCGTTTCAAAGAGAGCGTTACCTCTGAGTGCTCGTGATATGTCTTGATAGAATCATAGAATCATTCTGGTTGGAAGAGACCTTAGATCATCTGTGGTGTTTGTGCTGCTGGTATTGAACTCAGTCGTGGATATTGATCAATTATAAATGCCCTTCCGCCCTTGATTGTAAGATGACCGGTATCGAGCCTATTTCGGTCCAAGTTCTGAAGTTATTAACTTGCAGAAAAACTAGTGTGCGGAACTATCTGAGATTAACAAACATCTCTCTTGGGAAGATTTCCTATTAAAGTTCCCTGATGAGGAGGAGGAAGAAAGGGGACTAAGATCATCAAGCAGGGACAAAACTCAGCGCTGCCGAGCCTGCCCATGGGAGGCTTCACGTTAGAATGGCGTTATATTTTAAGGCAAAACTGAGGCACTCATGGGAAGGAGTGTTGGTGTTTAGTCAGGGTTTGCATGCACTGGTCGAGGTGTCTGGGAGGAAATGCAGAAATAGTTTCCTGCCAAAGCCAAGCTTGGGGTTCTTTACTGGGCATGTGCTTATGAGGAGCTTGCACGGGTATTACCTCCTCTAAAAACTGGTAAAGCTTCTCTGCTGCTTCAGTGTTCCGGACTTAAAGCCCAGAATAACCGCAGGCGCTCGGGCTGATGCACCCCGCCCTGTACGGTTGATACTGGTCAGTTCTGCTTTTTGTCACAAACACATCGAACACATCGTGCTCATGCAGGACCCATCCTCGTCCTTGTTACTTGTGGGAACACCAGGGTGGATCCGCACGGGGCTTTGCTCACAGAACGGAATGCCTGCAGCGCCCGGAGCAGCTGCCATTGCAGGTTCTGCTGGATATGGTGCTGGAAAGGAATGGGCGTGAAAAGATCCGTACCCAGTCTGGCCGCCTGTTGCCTTCGCAAGGCCAGGCTGCTGGTGCAGCTGGACCCTTGTGATTAAAAATGCTCCTGATACCTAGACTGACCTGTTCAGCCTCTGCTTCCAGCCCTTGGAGCATGTCACACCCACACTGGCTAAACTGGAAAACACTTCTGGTGCAAAATCTCTTCTTACCAGGAAGGTTTTGATGGTTACGGTCAAGTCACGCCATATTCTTGCGCTCGTGAGCAGATGAAGCACTTTTATTCCTTGAACACCGAGCATGTTTTGTTCTGTCTCATGGTTCTGTGATCCCTCTCCAGTTGTTCAGTGTCCCGGAGGTGTGGGCACCAGAGCTGGGCAGAGGGTTCCGCAGGGGGAGGAGGGAATGGTTCCCCTGCTCTCCTCACCGTGACCCGTTATCCAGTGGAGGACTGCGGCAGCTCCTCTGGCCACAGCAAGGCTGGGAGTGTCTCACTGCGAATTACCCGCTCGGCTTCCCGAGCCTCCGCAGCCGCCCTTCTTCCCGGGGTATTGTCCCATTCGATGAAATTGTATTCACGGCCGATGTTCATTTCCCACTCGCCTGAACGACTTCATAAAAGACAAGAACAGCCAAGGGCTTGTCTGTTCCATCCATGTAGCTTTAGGTGGCAGTTGCAAACTGCTAATGGTGGTGGTGGAATTCATAG